>PNEQ01131097.1:31286-72228 GCA_003012365.1 Medauroidea extradentata
AAAAAAAAAAAAAAAAGAGAAAACAAGCCGAGTTGGCTGTAGTCAACACATCCATAAACCAAAACAGAACATGAAAGACCCCATAAGGTATTAGTCAACAACACATAAAGGGCAAAAATAATAATAATAAACAACCATAAATGAAAGTCGAAGTACGAAACAAACTAATGTGTAAAACTCAGGACATCACAATTAAGACAGCACAGACAATACTGGAACGAATACAATAATGGACACAAGACAGGATAACAACGACGACGTCACAGACAGCACACAACGATGAAGACACAAAAGAACTCAGTAGATTTCCAAAGGCCAACTTTTCACGACATTTCGGGAGCTGACATCTGCTCCCGTCTTCAGGTGAAGTAATAGTGAAAACTGGAAAAAATTGGACAGTATTTATAGCCTTCAGCTGTGTTCCTAGTGCGACCAATGGTAGCCGAGCTCTCTCGTGATTCGCCGGTCACCTTTTAATGGGTTTTATAGTCTATTGTCACTTCCCAAATAATTATGTCTCTTTTTTTTTGTTAAAGGTTTCCCCATGTTTCTTAATTCAATACTTTGCTGACTTAATACATTAGAGTTACTCACAATAAATGCTGATTCTTTTTTTTTTTTCGTTTGATAGGGCGTGTTTCTAGTGTAAGTGGAGTAGCATTTTCCCAAAGTAGCATACAGACTGCTTTCAAATCAAGGACCACATTAAAAAGCATCATTACAAAGTTAAAACCAGCAATTATAAAACTACAAACTCAGGACTGTGTCTATCAAAATACCATGCGAGTGTGGAAGTGTACATAGGAGAAACAGGCAGACCCCTTTCCACACGTATTAAAGAACATAAAAACAACACCCAAAAAGGCGAGATACAAAAATCTAAACTGGCCGAACATGTGTGGGAAAACAGCCATAAAATACTCTGGGGAAATACCAGATTTTCAAAAAAGTGATACCTTGAAGTGAACTGAACCCACCGTACATAACATTACAGGGGAAAACTACACATAGTGCCTTCTAGGCTGACCACTTTTGTTATCTACTCGTCCTGACATAAAACTGGTAGCTACATTCACGAGACGTTAGTGAGGATTTTAGGAGATCATTAACACCTTCAAAACTTCCGCTACGGAACTCGTGTTTCATGTCATACTATAACCAATGAGGGAAATAAGTATGAAAGCGTTACTTATGGGCGCCGCCTGCCTGTGCGTAAGAGGATCAGAAATGACAGAGACATAAGGGCGATCTTGAAGAGCGCGTCAAATGCCGCATCGCCTCAACGATCCAAGCGCTGAACTAGCGTGCAAGGTTCCCGCCGAACCGATTTGACTGTAGGAAATTAAGTGGGTGACCATATAATATTATTGGTGAAAGTTTGTAACAAAGTTCAGTTCACGCTGCAATCTCAATTTCACGGAAATCCGGTTGAGTACATTTTGAAGTACGGCAGTCTGAAGGCTGTTTTCAGTCACGTTAAAGGGCTTATAAACAGTTTTTATAATCAGCATGACGTCTTAACGATGAGGTCCCGACCTTATCTGAAATGTGTTTTATTTTCGTACTTTGGCATAATGGGCATTATTGAAATAGTTTTGTTGAATAAAACTGTTTATGAACACACTGCGACGTATTTGAAGCATGAAGTAGGCGGCGCCCTATCCTGTATCTACTGTTTTCGAAATAATTACTACTTCGGCTTAAACGGAGCAGATATCAAAAATTTGTTTAGCAGTTTTATTTAAAATGAATTCACCATGTTGACGGTTTTTTACGAAAGCTAGTGAATACTGTGGTTTTTGTTAATTATGTATTTAAATAAGTTTTTATTGATTTCTTGGCAGAATCCGTATGATCCATTGTTTTGAAAAAAAAATAGTTGACACAGAAGAAAGAATTTCAAACAGAACTTTGAAGCAGGTGTCTGATATAGGTTCTCTTATTAAATTTAAATTTTACTACTTCTAAAAAAATTCAAACATGGGAGCGTGGCCTTAATTACTTAAAAGTATTATTATTACAAATATTATTATTATTATTATTATTTCGGATTTGACTTTTTACTACTTGTCTGGCGTGAAACAATGGTTTTAATTTAAAAAATACTATTTTATAGTTATTTTAAAACCTCTACAGGATAATTATTTCAAATTTGACCCAATATACATCAGGGCAGTATTAGTTTCCAGCTACTTAGTAACCATAAGCAAGAACGACATTAATTATAATACTTTTCTTTCTTTTAGTTGACGTAAAAATGTTCTGAGGAGCGTAATTCAAAGAAATTAATTAAAAAATATTTAAAACAATCATTATGCAACTTAAACCGTGCTCGTATATTAAATGTGAACTATATAAAATTTTTAAAAATGAAATGCATGTCATGCGGTCATCCTTTTATGACAGAAGTTAGTGATAATGCCTTTACTAGATTCTTGCAATGAAGGTATGATTTAGTGAAAAACTATGGACACACGTTATTGGAGGAGTGCTATGGCCTATGACATCTCAGAAAAACCGGAATGAAACTGGGAAAACCATAAATAAAAAAATAAAAAAAAACAAATCGTTGTATTCAACCCATATATAAATAGTGCAATCTAAAAAATTCCAAGCGAAATTGTGTCAAATTGCAGTAAATGCGAAACATAAAAATTGAAAGTTCTAAAACTAAAAACAAAGCAAACTGAGAATGCTCGAGATACCACGTTTAAAACAGCACAAGCAACAACTAAGATAATGACAATGTGAAACACAAAACACGGAAGAACACAGACTCGTCTGGGAGAAGCTGAGGCGACCTAACACTGAAATCGCGTATGTCCACAATTTTTCAGTAAATCAAGTTTATGGGTGGTAAGGTACGAGGCTGTCTACTAGGGACCGTGGTGGGTGTTGCGATAGGTGGGGTCCTCTCGGAGTGGCATTGTGGCTTGGACAGGAGGTGCTACCACAAAGAACTGCGAGGACGCTGTGTGTGAGAAAGATTGGAAGGGGAGGCAGGGAGCAGCCCATTGACGAACGCAGCTAGAGGACCACACAGAGGTGACTGTTGGTCACGTCTTCAGGACCAACACAAAGTACCTCCCGGGGAAATATCTTCCCCCGTCCTCAGTGAATGAAGCCCTCGCCTGGGTCTGCGGCCCGCATTCCGCGCTTCGCCTCCGGGAACCCTCAATTGATTCCTCGTCATTCTCCTGCCACGCTTTCTGTCCCTCCGCGTCTGGGAGGTCCATGCTTATTTACACCCTTAAGGGGGTTGCCTGGTTGGTACTCGAAATGTGTGCAGCATGTTCAGATTTGCCGTGAAGCGGAGTGATTTTGTGAGAGCAGGGGTGACCGTATGCCACTCAGAATCTTTAATTTTTTTTATTATTTTAGTGAAAATTAAGTAACTAATTAAGTATTATAAATCGAGACAATGGTTTATCGCGGGAAAACTGATCTGTTTGCTGGGTTTCAACGCACATTCTCAGCTTATCAAAATATTACGGGCTTTCGCCTGTACGTGAAGCTGTTGTTTGTCCTACTTGACTGAACCAATTAGAATCTCGCTAATATAACATTCGATGCCTCATATTGGTCTGCAGACAGCTACGTTGTGTCAGACGTACATCACTCAATCATATGTGTTGCAATTAACTACAGTGTTTTCAAGGGTATGTTGGCACAAAACATTTTCGTTATATACCATAATCTCTATTTTTAAACTTTATGTTTTAAACCATCCATTTAAATTTTAAATTTTTCTACTAAATAGTCACAAAATTAACATTTTCAGAGCCACAGAGTCACCCGCAGTTTGCACAAGGTAACCCCGCTTGATGGTACGTTTAATTCTCAGAGACAAGTAAACTTGTGTTCACAATTCTTATTTATGAAAATAAAACACATTTCGGACTATTTACTTGTAAATATGACTTTTAAGACACTGCGCACATTATAAGCATTATTTTAAATCCCTCATTTTTGGATAAAATCTGCTTTTTCGGACGGTTGTTTCTCGATGCATGCGTACTGGATCTGTTCAAAAAAATTAGGTCTACAATTACATTGCACTTTGCTTTAGTGACGGGTTCAATAAAATGATGGCCACACACAGTCAAGACGTTACGGCGTTAACTCTACGCTCGCATTAACAACCTTGGGCGTAGAGGTGATATCACCATGCATGTGTCGGCCGTCGTCACTCGTAGCACCTCATCGGTTTTCGCCTCACACGCACACACAAAACACCCTTCACCAGGCTGCCACCTAAATGATTTCCAGCCTGCCAAGCTCAGTGGGCAATTCTAAGATAATTCTTTCAAACTGAAAGTATCATAACTGTAATTGTCACACGGAGAAAATTTACTAATTGTTATGTTTGATGCTTTATAGACCTAAGTATCGGACGTAATTTTCCGCGTCTGAAGTGCGGAGACGGGAGGGCGATTAGGGTCGGTGTCCATGCTCGACAAGAATCGCATCACTTCTTATATGCAATACATTAAACTGGCATAATATTTTGTGTCAATTCTGTGAACGTATATCAGCTGTCAAAATATTTCTGAAGTTTTTCCTGTTTACAAAATCGTCACTTCTATAAAAATAAATTATTTAAGTTGTAGCAGTTACTATAGTAACCAAAAGAACAACATTCTACATAAATATTTAGACATTTCGCAGACTTCCGCCCATAATAACCTCTCCATCCATAGGATTCTCAGTGGTGGAAGCATTTTACATTTATGACACACTTACACTGTACAAAGTGTTACAGAGAAAATAGTGAATAAATTCTTTGTACTGCACATGACACGGTTGTGTCTAGCCATCGTCTAAAAGACTAAACCTGCTGATCGTATGGCCAAATATTTTTATATCATGGTATCTGAAACAAGAATTTTGAAATACAAATGATACAAATTTGGCGAAAAGTATTCTCAATGTATGATGCATGACAACGACGCACTAAAATATTGTCACAGTTTAGATACACGTTTCCCACACACATCACTGCAAGATTTTAACCCACACATGGTATGGGATATTTGCCATACTTAACCTTGCAAATAATGCAAATGCTGATCACTGTAAAAATAACTTCCTAAAATATTTAGGAAGTTATTATCCCAGACGCAGTATGGGACAGTTACCATACTTCCGTCTTGTAAATATGCAAACGTATACAGTAGTTACATACAAGTCTGGTATCTTCAGTATACATTTGACTGTTTTATAAAAAGGTCTAGGAGCGCTACCATGGATGTCTGGGAAACTATTCTACCATACCTACTTTCTTAGCGCTCCTATACGCATGTGTGGCAAATTTACAAAATATTTTTTAGAATGTGCTGATAAGATCAGTATATATTGGACTGTTGCTAAATATGAATGGGAACGCTACCATTAATGTATGGGAAAGCGTTTTACGATACATAATTTCTTAAGGAGGTCTCTGCCCAAGACGCCGAACGACGTGTAGAACTTCGACTGTTACAAGTTGTATTTAATGCTTAGCATGCATAGAAAATGTCTGCTTAGGTACGTCATTCAAAGGACCCATTTCAGCCCCTCCATTTATCACTGAAGTTTATTTTCACGATCCTGAAATTGGCGAAAATGTGTGGTTTCGCTGTTCTTAGGTATTAAAATTTTAGTACAGAATAGTTTGATAGGTATAGGCGTGTGAAGTACACCTTTAGCTTTAATATTGCGTCATAAAAGTATAGGATCAACACTGAATATCTCGTACAAGCGAGTTGTCTACGAGAAGACTGCTCGCCAGTTCTGTAACTTGCGCCTAGAGGCTAGGTTGATGTGTGATGCGACTGCTGTATCATTACAGCTCCAGCACTTCTAAGCTTCTCGAACGCGCAAAAATCCGTTCACGTAGGTGGCCACGTTAACACTCTTATACATCGGTGTGTTAGATTCATAAGTAATTTCTAGTACATTATGACACACTCTAAATCTTTATTACTGAATATTCACTGATTCACGCCGATGGATGGAGCAGTTTCAACAAATTTAGTCAGTGAGAAACCACCGTGAAATCGGCGACTGTTCAGATTCCGATAAAGAGTGCCAACATTACACAAGTTAATTAGTGAATTTCCACAGATTTTTCAGTAATTTTTCGCTGATTCAATAAGTTCTTTGAAAGCAATTGAAAAAAAAACGGTGAATATTCACTGATTCACTTGTGAGATGTTGGCACTCTTAAAGGAAATCAGTGAATATTAACTAATTAAACAGTGACTATTTTCACAGATTCAAATTGTTTAAACTGCTCCATCCATCAGCGTGAATCAGTGAATATTCACTAATTCAAATTTAGAGTGCAGTGAGTGTAGAAGAACAGTTTTCTGTGGGGTGACAAATATACTCATTTCACGAAAGCACGAGAGCTAACCATACTGACGATCTCGTTTTGCAGACTGTAAAATACGAATTTGCCAGTCGCGGGACATCACGTTTCAGGTATTTCCCACACATCGACTTGACATGTAGCCGAGGAACTCGGGCGAGCGAAGATGCTGTTGCGTCTAGGTTTCTTAAGGGGGGGGGGATGGTTCCACGCCCGACCTGACATGGAAAACCGTAATTTATTTCCCCGGGAGAGAACCGTTCCCCTAGGGCTTTTGTGGACGCTAACAGTGGTCTCAGGTAACAGCATCCAGCCTGCGAGTTTGACGTTTCAATAACAACACGCGCGGAGCAGGCTCACATCTGTGTTCGTTCTGCCCCAGGGACCCCGCCCCCACCCGCTCGGGGAATTCCACCCGCGAGCCGGCAGAATTGCGTGGTGTGACAGTTGGCGGCCCTTAAAAATACATCACTCAGCCAGTGTGGCACGCTGTATGGAGGGGGTCAGGCCCTCCCCAGGTCGTTGAGCGGGCAACCTCAAGAATTCTGGAGTGAAGAGATGGTCTTCCTGGTGGATGAGCAAATCAGAGTGTTCAGAAACTCGGCCGTGGTTACGCTAGATACATAAGCGTACTTCACTTAAACATGTTCAGCTTCATGGAGCCGTTACGCGAGATCCGAACAAGTTCAAATCGCAGTCACGTCTCGTTCAAAGTTAACTAATTTCATATGTAGTTCCGAACGACATATCGTCTCTGCTGCTCTCCTATAGGCTACTTCGAGTAACGATCTGTGTAACAAATATGACTGTTTTTTGCGACGTTTCGTACTCGTTAAGTAAACTGTTAAATTAATTATAAAGACACTTATGTGTAGATGCCATAACAATTAAATATGCTACGAGTAATGTTCCATTTTGTTGAGGTTAGTAAGTTCATTGATTTGTTCGTTGTAGACGTGTCTCCTCGCAATCACGTTAAACTATTAACCCGATCAAACATGACTGCCGAATATACTCAACTAGACACGTTCAAAGACCTCTCGTGTGACCGTGGCATATTAATGATCAAACTCCAGACATGTATTCTTTGGACCGGCTATAATACAGAAGATCGAAACATTTTATCCGGAAAAGTATTTTTATGCAGATGATGCTAATTCCTGAACACAGTACAGGAACTGCAACATGTTGTTCCCCATGAAAAAAATATATATTCGACAAATGTCAGTTGCTAAAACAAGCCAGTGATATTGTAGTTCATGGGCATAGCAACCTCTGTACATGACGTAGTAGCAGGCATTATTTACTGTATACGTGGTAGCATCCTGGGCTCACTCATTCTAATAGCTACTATACTTAAATTCGTCCACACTTTGGAGTGGTTTCAGAATTTTAAAGGGCATGGGAAAAGACAGCGGTGATCCACATTGTTTGAATATTTGAGTTTTAAGCAGGGACACAATTGTAATCTCATACTGTGCATTCTGATACAAGAGATTAAGCAATATGACCACAGATGGCAACACACTGCAGTGACGATTATATGGCAGGCAATGCATTCATAGTTAATTACACCAATTAAATAATCGTAAATATATTTTTTGTTATTGTATGGTTGCTTAGTTTTCATAGGTTGTGTATTAAAGTAACTAGAACATAATTAACAGACAATAATGCAAATAATTAAATTTCATTGTCACGTTGTATCTACATTTGCATGCTCATAACTCAGATGTGGTATAGTGGATTACCATTGTCTCTTTCCATGCCCTTTATTTGTCGACTGAATTTTCATGAGGGACCAACAACTTGGTAATTCTGTACTGTATTTTTTGTCTGTGATCAGAGTTGTAGCAGCTTACAGTATCTGGAAAACAATTATGTACAGACATGATTGTAGGGCATGTTGCATACGTAAAGGCGCGCCAAGTATTGTTGGGTGTCGCGCGCCTGTATTGCCGCAACACACAGTCCTCCACGCATTCTACGCCACTACAATAAACACCATTAAACTGTATAAAAATACGTTTCGGTACATGAGCGTAAAATACTTGCTCCAACGATTCTGTGTCAGAAGTTTTCGCAATAATTTTCCAAGCATTCCTCTAAATGAGTAAAGGAACACACGCCAGCTGTAAAGAAACCGTGCGTCTTTAAACAGTTAGAAAATTTGAATTCTGAGAATAAACTGAATTTTCCTTATTGGCATTGGCCATGTTGTATTGTATTCACAGTACGAAAAATGGAAGCTTTGTATGAGTTCTGACTAACTAAGAGTTGCATTTACCGCGTTTAAAAAGGGAACATTTTATTTTTAAAGATACTTACTTTTTAATGGATCAAGTTTAAAGCTAACTCTTTCTATTCGTAAGTATTCTGTGTAAAATCGTTTTAAGTATGTGAGGTCTACGATTGCAAGTGAATGTGTGTATGTGTGTGTATGTCTGTATGTTTATATATGTGTATGTGCCTATGTATGTAGGCCTAAACACATATATATTTAAATAATAGTTGATTTTAGATGTAGTTTAGTTAAATTGAACATAGCTACTTAAACTTATTGTTAATTTTTTTTTACCTTTTTTTATCTTAGATGCGTACTGTTACTTTATCGTTTTTTTTCTCCCTATTGTCATGATAGAAGTACTACAGGAATTCTTATTACATTACTATAACAAATATCATTATAATCTTTTATGTATGCAATTTTAAGTGCAGTTTATTTCCTATTGCTTGCGGTTAAGTGTAAGAGAAGGTGACAATGCCTTAACTTCGCCACACTGAAAAATAAAGACGATTTATTATCATTGTAATTATTATTAGTATTATTATTACTTGTCCATAAAATGTTCTTTGCAGAAAATCAATTGTAATATATAATTTTACATATTAAGGACGCCGCCTACCACTGAACAGTTGTGCACATTAGAGGCTTAGAAGCTACGGAGCTATAAGGACGACCTTGAAGTGCGTATCAAATGCCACATCGCCACAGCAATCCAAGCCCTGAAATAGCGTGCAAGATTCGCGCCGATCATTTTTTACTGTCGGCCTGCGCTTCAAATGCGTTGCAGTGAGTTACGACCATTCTCTTTTTGAAGGAACTATTTAACGCATATTATAACTGTATATCTACGAAAATATCACACACTTCAAACTATGTCGCTACAGTTTTAAAAATTCGACACGTTTATTAGAAGCATTATTTTCTGGCCCCTCAAAACGGCCCAAAATAGCTATTTCAGACTGCCGTATTTGGAAAATTAAAAATCGGATTCGAAAAACACAACTATAGACACAAGCGTTAGACTATTAACTACGCCGTTCATAAATAAAATAATGTGGACACCGCTTAAACGTCCATAGGAAAAAGGTTAATAGTAACGCGCTGCGTCCCATCTGAGTAGCTTGCGCGGAGAGGCGATAATGTATAACATTACGTATGTCGGTTAGTGACTCTCTTACTACCACTCCTACCTCACACATACACAAACACAACCTATCTAGGGACGCCCCAAGCGGTGACCCCATAATTTTATTCGTGGAAAGTCTTAAGCAAAGTATTTACTCAATGGTTCAGTGCATGATTCGATTCTGAGATTCGCATACGATTAGCACAGCTTGAGGTACGGCAATCTGTAAAGGTTGTATTTAGCTATGCTGGAGGGCTTAGAAAGAGTGTTTTTAACGATTGTGGTGTCTTAAGGGCGCGGTCTACCGCAATTTTCATCATCATTATTTTATTTTTTATTTGTACTAGATATTTTTTTCTTATTTTGGACACAAAATGTGACTAAATTTGGCTCTTATGAAATTTTTTTATCTTTCATATTTTTCGCATAATGGCGTGTTAAAGTCATATTTTGCATGTTTCCGTTTTAACGACCACACTAAAACTAACTGATATACCAAAATAAAAAAAAAATCACAGTCGATAAAGACATTATTTGTATTTTTAAAAAAATATATTCAATTTTTTAAATTTTTATTTTCAGTTTTGGCATTTCTTTTTAAATTCAAATAAGTTTTATTCTGCAGAATTAATTATTGCACAGACGTGGCTCATTTGACTGTGCCAAACAAGGTTACTGCGACACCACACGTCTGTGATTTCCGGGTAGAACTCAGGACGCTGAGAGTTAAAAACAGCCAATCTTTGACCAATGAAGCAGAGCTGCATATGGACACATAAAACATTGAAACAAACTGCTGGAGAACTCTTTTCGTGAAAAATCATGGGCTCTATCTATAGCTATCGTTAGGGGCATGATCTTTTCGCGGAAATATTTTTGCCCCAGTTTGTTTCCGTGCCTTACGTTCACATCTGCAACTGAGCTTCATGGTTATTGGCAGCTTGTCTCTGTGAAGTGGTGTCTCTCAGTTGACAGTGCCAGTCGCAACAAGTTTAGTACAACAGCACATGAAATTAGCGGGTGGAGTCCCAAGATAAATAATAATAACAATATCCAGTCACTGACCATGAAATACAACTGCAGATGTACAAGTAAATCAATTGGAGCGAAAATACTTGCGCGAAAAGTTCATGGCCCTATTTATAGTTTATTTGAAGCACTCTTTCCCTCTTTTACAAATTCAGTTATAACAGTACAGCTTTAACACAGAACATAAATGATTTGGCGCAAAACTGTTCACGCGTGTCATAAATTGCGTCATACAATAGCAGTGAGGTAAATATAGGGTCTACCAGGATTTATTAGAGACAATATTAACTTTATAAGTATTTTAGCGATTTTTAGCGTTTATAATAACTTCATTAAAATAAAAACTTTGTATATTGTTCCCCTTAAATAAGAACACTTTTTACTATATTTATTATTTATTTTTGTTAGTTATTTTACGTGTACATTCGAGTGTAGTGAGTGTTGATGTGAAAGGCGGGAAAGTATTCAAACACGCTCAGTAACTGGTTAGTCCTCGCGGTGTGGAAGTTGGTGTGGATGTAGGGGGGATAATGAAGGGGGAGGGTGTAAAGGGCCTGCATTCAACAGTCGAGCTACAGGGCACAAAAGGGCCCTGCCCAGTCCTACAATCTGAACCAGGGCGAGGCACTGCTAAGCCCCTCTCCTACTATGCTCATGTCTCCCCCCTCCTCTCCTCCAGCGACTTGTGAAAAATCTTGTTTTTGTGCTGCGCGCTTTTGTCATTGTTGCCACTACAATGTGTGTACCGACTTTTCTGATCCGATTTGTCGGACACTGCCGTGACAGTTTCATGGGGTTAGATCACCGTCATATGGGAACTACTGGGGGCTGTGTGCTAAACGGCGTGCTCCAAGCTGCGTAGTTGCACTGCGAGATACTGTCTGAACAAGTATAAACTGAACATTTCCACAACCGCCTCTGCCGAAGGATTATAAAATTTTATTTTACATTTACTGTTAGTTCGATCAGAGCAAATGACAGGAAACGAAGCTCCAGTATCTGAGTTAACGCTCCACACAAATATAATAATCGGGGACAAAAGGTGCGCAACAGCGAAACTACTTTCGCGGCGCAATACCCTAAGCAAACCCCTGTGATGGCTGACGTTCTAATAAACTGTACGTACAGCTTCACACTGTCTTTCAATTTTTAACACGGCATGAAACTATTGAATTAATTACAAAAGTTATAAGGTCATGTTTTTTTATCATATGTTACCAGGATAATTAGTTGACGGGTAATTACCTAAATTAGACAAAATTAATTTATTATTAGGAGATATACATTTGGGTTCGTGAATTATGAATTAAAATAATGAACCCAAAATTATTTCCGATGGAAACATTTCAGAATTTTCTCTACGTACTTAAAATGTTGTCTTTTTCTACTTATTGTAACATGTAACTTCGTTAGAGTCACAGCAGTTGCTCAAAATAGTTGTTTTGGAATTAACTCCACTCAGAATATAAAATATTAATTTAGTATTGTTCTATGGAAAAGGTTATATCTTTGCTGAGTGAAGTGAAATGTACAGCGAATGATTATATTTGATTTGTTTACAAGAAAAAATTACCGTTTAAGTTATATATTAATATGTACAGACTCTTACTAGGGAATTATTAATTTTGCCATTTAAGTTTTATACTGACAGAGATCAGGGATGCGGCCTAGTAGGAAGCAAGTATTTTTGGATTGTTAAAAAAATAACTACGTTTCACGGTGTCGCACTAACAAATGCCAATAGGGACTTAGCAATGGGTTGTTAGGAACGACTAGTGAAAAATAATTAAAGAAAAAAGTTCGATTCTGGTAGCGTACAGGGTCAGACGTATCCTACTTTGGCTCTGGAGGAACGACGAACGGACCCATTCCCAGGCTATTGGTCATCTATCCGGGAGGATGGAGAAATACTTCCTGACCTAGAGGACAGTCTGCAGGGTTCCTGATGTACTGAGAGATACATTCTCCATGACGGGAAGGATGTTCGTCGGTCCAGGACCAGTCACCATCGCAGTCTCTACATTGTGCCTGTTTAAGGCCTGAGTTTGTTCTCGTTAGTCCGAGGGAGGGCTATACCCTCTGTCCGTGGTGGAAACCACGATAACCAGGTTTCTTTCGCCATCTGCCAAATGTTTCCTGAACTCGGGAGAGTTCAGGATTTTGAAACCAGCCTACTTCAAAACGTGGTGAGCTTTTCAATCCCCTCGACAGCCAGGAGCTTCGTAGATGTTGTAATTACTTCAGTCTTCAACGTAATTAGAGTTAGCAGTAGACGTGCCACATTCTCACGGGAATCCCTAGAAGATAAGAACACTCAAGCCGGAGCATAGATACTAACTATATTGTAGAAATCTACATGATAATAGCTAGCTTGTTCTCATTAAGGTCGTTCTGTTTTAATGTTGCCAGGGAAATATACATTTAGAAATCTTGACGTAATACCAATTTGGTTATTTTCAGAGAACTAATAGCTGATCTAGTAAGAGTGTATAGTAGCTCCACTGATGTCAAACATGGATTATTCTGATCCACAGTTTAATTTTAAAATATTGTCCACTTTCATTTGTATATAGTTAAACTACATTAATTTTGTCTTCATTTATAGTCGGGATTTAAAGAGAGCCCAGGTTATCTTTTCAAGATATTGTTGTTTAGGGTCTGTTCTGTTCATTACAAATAAAACTCATTTTCTGTGTCAGGAAAAGAGAGATAGTTCAGATACTATTTTTTTTTATATTGTATGTGTGTATTTCTTACGTACGGAAAGAGGGTTCACGTACACTCAAAGTTACATATTACATTATGTGCTTTAATTTGCCATGTTACATGCGACAAAAAATTTCTTGAGAATTATGAGCAGTCAGTATTAGAGAAGCCTACGATTTACGAGTTCCTTATATTTTATGTGTAAGTTGAAGAACACTGATGAACTAAGTAGGCCGTACAGCTGTATATCTGTAAATACTCAACTTCACCTCATTTTTGTACGATTATGTTTTATTGTATATGTGCGGGATATTTTCAAACTATCGCGACTTACTTTCTTGCGAATTACAATGAACTTTATAGTAATGTTATATTCTTGAAATTGCTATTTTATCTGCGGAGTAGTAGGCCTACAGAATTTACGCGTGTTAAAATACGCTTTTAATAATTATTTAGAAGTGTTTTATCTCAATTTCATTGTTTTTGGAATTGCCATGCTTTGGAATTCAGGTACTAAATTACAGCGTATAAACATTGTTTTTTACAACGAGATATTTTCTTTGGCTACGTTTAGCTTGGAGTAAAATAATTCATGCTTTCTAGAAAAGAACAGTTTATAAAAATTACTCGTAATTGGGATAACTATAGAGGCTGCCTTTTCCTCAAAAAGTTTTCGATGACAAGTTTATTTTCTTTGTAGCGAGGAAATATTTTTTTTAACATAAAGAGTTGTAACAAAAGCTATTGTAGGCATGTACATGCACTTCAGCAGTTCGTCTTAGCTAATTTGATAGAGCAACTTATTTTTGTGGCAAAAATTTTGCACCAACTTCTTCTAATACTATTTATAGACATCTGCATCTATGCATAATTGTTATTGGCGGTGTGTGTTTGAAGGCGATGCTCATTTAACTGCACAATCAAGAGTAAGGCAACAGCAGCATCACACCTTGGATAAAACCCCATAGACGCTGAGAGTCAAAAACACTATCACTTGCTGCGCCCTCTGGTAGTGTCCCAATGAAACACCTGAAAAATTCCTTCAGTCAGGACACCACCAAGGATGGCGCGCACCGCAGGAAAATGCCTGAAAGGAAAAGGACTTATAGGTGCAACTTTTTCTTCGTGGTTAGAGGCTTGCCCCCCTCCTTTTTTTATTTCTTGCTTATTTTGGGGTTCTAACCATTAGACCACTTGACTATCACTATGGGGGAAAATTGTTAGTATTGGACCACTTGACTGCACAAATGAATTGATTTGTTTTGAAAGGACATCAGTCACTATTTCGACGATTCATCTTTTAAATTTTTTTCCCCTGATCGTCAGTCATAAGTCTAACTATTGGTGCAGGAAACGGCTGATAGTAACAATCACACAAAATATAGATGGTGTTTTAGAATGGTATCAGTCACCGATTTCTTCAAGATTACTTTCTTTGTCAAATGCCTAGAGACCTGATAATTTCGGGTCATAATTCTTCGATACGCTAGAATTCTTTGACCTATACTCACTCGAACACACTCCGTGATGTTGTTGGTTGCTAGTCTTATTCGTAATTTTGTGTACCCGCATTACATGTAAGTAAGAATTAGACACTTGACATTATTTCATTGTTTGAAAAATTCATTCAGATTAGCCGCACAAACTGCCGACCAACAGCAGAAGTCAGATGAGCTAATAACAACTTGTAGCCCAGTTTGATGTCTGATAATTAGAGACGAAGGATTATCGCGGGAAAACTTGACTGTTTGCTGGATTTCAACACACATTCAGCTTACCAGAAGATGACTGGCTTTCGCTTGCAAGTGAAACTGTTACCGTATTTGACTGAGCCAATAAGAATCCCGCTATTGTAATATTTCATGCCTGTTATTGATCTGCAGACAGCTATATTGTAACAGCCATACATCACCCAATCGTATGTGTTGAATTTAACTACAGAGTTTTCAAGTGTATGTTGGCTCAGTACATTTTCGCGATATACCATCATTTCTAATTATAATAACGTGAAATTAGCAGGTTTCTACAAATGCTCTCTGAGTACAACGCTATTCAGATAACAGACTTATGGTGCCACAGTAACTTTATTTTCATTGGTACAGTCACATAAGATATGCCACTACACAGAGATACGCTTGCCATTAATCATTACTAGGGACAGGAATTTTGTCGAAAAGATTTTTGCCCCATTTTGTTTCAGTGCCGTATGTGCACGCCTGCAGTTGTGCTCTTTATGGTTTCATCATATGCTTCGTCGAAGATAAAATTTTGATTATACAATTTAAATAAATGTTACTGCTCAAAAACTGGAAATACAACAAAATTGTCTAACACTCTCCCTAAAGACGGTCGCCTACCTCACGCTACAAATGCGTGTTCGTAAACAGGTTTTTTCTACGAAAATATTCCACGTGTGCCCGTTGTATCAACGTACAAAAAGAAAACAAACTTCAGACAAGGTCGAAACTTCATTGTTAAGACACTGTGCTAATTAAAAACACTGTTTCTAAGCTCTCCAAAATAGCTAAAAACGGTCTTTTCAGACTGCCGTACTTCAAAATGTACTTACCGGATGTATACGAAACTCAGATTGAGATGAGTACTGAACTTTGCTGTAGACTTTCCACCAATAAAATAATATGGTCACCGCTTAAGAGTGCGTGGTAGATAAATAAACGCTGAAAACATCAATTGGTTTTTACGCTTTTTTCGAAGCCAATATCGATAAAATACTCAATGGCAATCCTAGATAATGGTATTTGCCAACTTTA
Source organism: Medauroidea extradentata (assembly GCA_003012365.1). Classification (NCBI taxonomy): domain Eukaryota; kingdom Metazoa; phylum Arthropoda; class Insecta; order Phasmatodea; family Phasmatidae; genus Medauroidea; species Medauroidea extradentata. The sequence continues at coordinate 47,558 of PNEQ01131097.1, forward strand.
TGAGTAAATATTTATCCAAAATTACTCATTCGTTACGCGTGATTTCTTGCGCCGCAGTTAAATGCACGAGGTTCCGGCGTCATAGATTGTGCCTCAGAAGTTCGTAACACTGGAAACAAATTTGTTTAAAACGGTGGATAAAACTATTGTCTAGGATTGCTATTGATTAGTTTTCGCAAATTGGCTTCAAGAAACCTACAGTTGTAGATTAACGCTTTTAGCGTTGATTTATGTACCACGTCCTCTTAATGTCCCATAGTAAAAAAACGTTCGGCGGGAAGCTTGCACGCTACTTCAGCACTTGGATCGTTGAGGCGATGCGGCATTTTATGCACAATTTTTTTTCCTAACCTACCCTAATCTACTGTGATATGTTGGAGGCCCGGGGAAGGAGCGGGACTAAGTGCGTCTCAGGACTGAGCCCCATACGCCTACAAGTGAGATGTTTCATGCAGAGGAGGCATGCATCGCGGCAGAGAGGGATTGGGCAGACATGGCCACGATTGGGGCCATGACTACCTCCCTAAGTGTACCTATAGCTAAGCCATACTCTAAGAAGAGAGAGGAAAAAACCGGCTTAGTACCGTAAAAACCCTCTCGACAGAATAGGAGTGTAACCACTCAGAAGTTACATGCATTAAAAATAAAAAAAATGACACTGGAAAAGAAGGACGGTCCAGGTTACTAGTAGAGTTGTGAAGTAAGAGTTGGGCAGGGGGGTGGCGGGAACTGTATTTATTTCTTTATTTCTTTTCCTTTGATTTTAAGGAGAGCGCTGGTTTTAATCAAGGCACTGTGGGTGACATTTTATGCACGCTTCAAGGTCACCCTTATATCTTCGACGTTACTGAGCGGCAGGCGGCGCCCTTAAGACGTTGAAACAAGACGGTGTACAAAAATGTCCGCAAAGATCAGGTGTCCCTGCATGTATCTGTGGCCAGTGTAGCAGACTTGTGTTTGGCACGCTGCGATGTCGGAGGAGAAGCACTGCTCCCGCCCCACTGAGGTGGGCAAAATTGATCCTGTTTGGCTGTATGTCGCATCTCGACGGCGGCTGGCAGTTCCGACAATAGCACCCAGGGAGGCCAGACACTAAGCCGATTTTGCTGTTTGCCGGGCCGCCGAGAGCAATACTGAACTGCAGGCCGACTGCTCTAACCACGCCGTCTATCGCAGGCGAGTACGTCGCTTCATCATCTAAACACACTGTTATTGACGGTTCGGGATAAAGTGAGCACTAAAGATATCCCTGTAAAATTTATATTTACAGTAGATTCGTATGTTTCCGCGCGTAACGGCTAACGAAGGGAACTGTCTAACTTCTCTGGACACGTCACTTGGTGTTTGAGCATTTAAGATAAATTGTGCAGACAGTAGGAATCCGTTTAAGTCTGATTAAAAATGGTTGATTAACTATGCAAAATTCTAGTATGTCGATTTCAGTTAATTTTATTTTAGTATTGTTGTATTTAAGTAAGAAAATACATGGAACTATCTTCAGCAAATCGCTGCCAACCATACAAGCAGTAATGCAACTATAGGTAATGTTGAATTATATGCAGAAACGACTAGTGATTTTTTCCAAAGGTTAAATTTTTAGTGCTCACTTTATTCCGAACGACCTATATCAACACTGCAAGCTGTTCGCGGTGAAATAAGAACTTTCAATGAAACATTTCCGCCGACATCTTGGACTTTTTCAGTTGTATAAATGACTTCTCTCTCCGATTTATTTTTTATGCATTTTGGCCGTGATAGGACGGAAAACGTGACATGAAATATTATATATAACAGTATGTTTTGATAATTAAATGAATTTTTAATACAGGTAGCATGACGAACTGTTCTGTTGAATATTTGCAACAATTGCTAACTAATGTTGAGTTCCAGAAGACATGCAGTTAGATAAAATGAATAATCACGAAAATATAAAAAAAAACAGTTTCAGTAAAAAAAAGGCCTGGTGTAGGAATACAGTCGGTATATGAAGAAAATTACCAATGGAAGTCAGACATTGCCAAGGACCAAACACAGCGCACAAAAATGGTTACAGTGGTGTACAAAGACAGCGTGGACAGCACAAATCAACACAGCGACAGAAATGGTAGTATTAGAGAAACACAACTAATGTGACACAGTTGATAGTAGGCTCTCCTCGACGACAACACACGCGTCGTTTCGGGAACGGAATGAGCAAAATATTTTTCGATGGCCGACCAAAACTAAGAAAGGCAGATGAAAATAATTTGTTATGTCATTACTCAATAGATGTAACAAAGAAAATAATTACTTCACACTGTGTTTCCACATAGAAACGTCCTCTTTGTCATGCAGTGCGAGTGTCTCATTAATTCGGAAACACACGAGTAATTCAAGACAAAACTGCTTGAAAAACAAACACGAGTTTTCACCACCATCCTGAATTTAATTTTGATGAATCAAAAACTTACAGTACTTAAAACTATATTAACAAACAGCGTGCTCCGCACTGGTAAATTTTCTAAGGTGGAGGCGCCATTTTGATACTTATACACTGCTTGCAGTCGTTTACACGTCACGTTTTTGATCCGTCATCGAACCAGTTTACACACCAGTCGAAGGAAGTTAAATTTAACTTATTGCATTTGTAAATGTTTCTCTTAATTTTTATTCTTTAATTTTGTTAACTGTCTAATTAAAAACATTTATACGTCTCACTCACATTCGTTTAGTTTGCTGCAGTATATTTATTTTCTGTAGGAATAGGTAACAGATGTCGCTCCACGTCATCCTAAACTAACTTTTACAATGACTGGAATGAAAGCTGCAAGTCAGTTCCGGATCAGCTTATACTATTAAACTAATATAAACCGTCTTTTCACATATATCTTATTGTAGTGGTACAACTTTATGTGGAACAGATCCAACTGATAACAGAAATAACCTTTAAACACAATTACGTCTAACAGTAAATCTAAATTAATTATTCAGAATGGAGCAGTTTCAGAAAATTTTGTCCGTGAATAACCACTGGGGATAGTTTAATATTAGCTATTTCCGGTTTAGAGTGCTGAAGAATGTAACAGATAGATTAGAAAACTGTTAGATTTTGAAGATCTTGGGAAAAATATGCCAGCAAAATAAATGGTATAAAATACCCCTGTAGCTCCAAAATTCCCAGCCGTACGTAGGTACACGTAAGCAATTTACATTACTACAAAAGAATCACCCCGAAGGTTGCGAAGGACATAAGTGTTTGTTCAGCCAAGGCGAGCGAACCAGATGGATTGAAAAGGGCAGAGCAGCGAAAATACGAGCACCACATTCGGTCCTTTATGAGCGAGTCTAGTTAAGTAGGGAGTGTGACATGGAAGGCGCGAAGAAGATGGAGGGTAGGGGGGAGAGATTATGTGTATTTTTTGGTCCAGGAGTGCCTCGTTGTGCAGTTTCTGCCTATAGAAACGTCCCCCCAGCATTCGTGTTCCAATAGGCATCGCTCTGCTCCGGATCCGAAACGACATATTGCCTGCAGGGGGTAGCTGTCAGGAGAATGGCAGCAGGGTAAGGGGGGAATAGAAGAGAAATAAAAGGCAGAGGGAAAAGAGGGAGGGATACACAGGCAAGGGCCATGTGACACTCCTCAAAAGATCGGACACACACGTAAACACACACATTGTAAACAAGCCCGAGCTATTATCATTCGCGCTTAAACGAATTCTCCCTTTCCCTTGATCCCCCTCACCCCTAACCATCCTACCTCGTTCCTCCATTCTTTACGAGTTCTGGCCTCTGTCCTTTTCATATCCCACCAAAATCGCATTAAACTTATGCCGTCTGCTTCCTGACATCTTCTAGAATTTCTTCAAACATGTCAGAGCAGTTCTTGTTGCACGACAGATTATGTTAAACTATCTGGCTACATATTGGATACATTTTATTGATAAATATTTGATACAATTAACCCTTTAATTAGCATGTCATCACTCTTAAGCGGGAGAGCTACATACTAAATTTAATTTATCGGTTTTCTGCAGTAACTTCTGTTTTAAACAATTTTTGGTAAATGTGGCAATGTTGAGGCACCAAAGATATTTGTGATGAATTTTGGAGACAATAACTGTGTTATATGTTCATCTTATATTGGACTTGCAATCAATCTTGAAAGTCAACCTTTAATTCCCTTGCAGTTATTGAGCATGACGAATTAATGAAAGATTCAATTATTATGTATGACAAGTAGTTTATCAAGAATATATTCTATGCCTTCTCAAAGAGAAAATTTTGATAATACAACTCGAATAAATTTTATGGCTCGAAAACTGAAAAAAAAAAAAAAAATGAAAATTATCCCTAATCTGAATCCGATAATGCTAACAAGTGTATGAAGGAAAACAATACGCAATAAGCAACACAAAACCAAAATGTTATAAAATTTTACAAACGTTGTAAGCGAGGGTGACTGAACACGTGGGATGGCTTTCAGACATACAGTAGCAAAACAATATTTGTCGCATATATGGTAGCCCTGAACTAAGAAATTTACATGCAGTTAATTCCGAATAATAGATATCCGCATGGCATTTAATGAATATTTACTCACAGTTGACAATTAAGTCACACCACATGTACAAAGTGACACTTGCGTTACGGTAAAAACTTGGTGACAATTGTCCTGCACATGACATGCTATTTACAATGCAGTTGTACGAACTTGCACATATTAATTAACATACCTTCTTAAGTTCAGCAGGTTTTCTGCTCCCTAGTACTCAACAGGAAGAATTTCATTTAATCCTTGAATCTCGAATCCGAACAAGCTATGGTTCAAATTATATGATTAACGGAACTCAATTGTTAATAGTTATTTACACCCAATGCACTAAATGCGAAAGACTAAACTTGCAGACAGAAATAAATGTCGTGCACTTCTTTATTTTATAACGCTCAGCTTAAGCGGGCGTGGTACATGCAACGCTAAAGGCATTTATCTATAACTGTAGGTTTCTTGAAGCCAATTTGCGAAAGTTAAACAGTAGCAATCCTAGACAGTAGTTTTAGCCAACGTTTTAAACAAAATTGTTTCCAGTGTTACGAACTTCTGAGGCACGATCTCTGACGCCGGAACCTCGTGCATTTAACTGCGGCGCAAGAGATCACGCGTAACGAATTAGTAATTTTGAATTAATATTTACTCATGAATAGAGATGATGATTTATCGCGGGAAAACTTGACTGTTTGCTAGATTTCAACCTACGTTCAGCTTACCAAAATATTACTGGTTTTCGCTTGTACGGGGAGCTGTTACCCTATTTGACTGAGCCAATAATAATCCTAATGATATAATACTTTAGGTCTGTCATTGGGCGGCAGACAGTTACGTTGTGCCAAGAAAATATAGTGTTTTCAAGGGTATGTTGGCACAAAACATTTTCGCGATATACCATCATCTCTACTCATGAAGTTGGCAAATACCATTATCTAGTATTGTCATTGAGTATTTTATCCATATTGGCTTCGAAAGAAGCGTATAAATCAATTGATGTTTTCAGCATTTATTTGTCTACCAAATTTTAATGTGTTCAATAATTTTTATATTTGTACGAGATATAATAGTTTTGTAGACATACATAGTGACAATTTTTATAGTATAGAAAATTTTCTAGCTCTCATAGTTTTTGTGCAATAGCATGTAAAGACAAAATTTGCATGAAACGGTTTTATTCAAGACAGGAAAACCAACTGACTTACAAAATTTGAAATAATTCACACTGAAGAACTCTGTCACGGACTACGTTAAGACATATAAAAAATCCGCATTGACAGTTATGTATTTTAAAAAATACATAAAATTGCCAATTTTAATTTTAAATTGAGTCACACTTTTTTAGTTAAAATTTTATTCAAATGCGATATTTAAACATATCATGACATAGTCCGTGACACTGTTCTTCGCTGTGAATTATTATATTTATGTAAGTCAGTGGGTTTTTATTTCTTGTATAAAACCGTTTTATGTAAATTTCGGCTTTGACGTGTCATTATAGAAAAAGTATGAAAGCTAGAAAATTGTCATTACTCTTAAAAGTATTCTCAGTATATATATATATATATATATATATATATATATATATATATATATATATATATATATATATATATATATATATGTGTGTGTGTGTGTGTGTGTGTGTGTGTGTGTGTGTGTATAAAACAAGTTACATCTCGTACAAATATAAAAAATATACCAACAATTAAATTTTTGCATTGAGCCCCTTCTCCCCCATATCTTAAGAAACTATATTTACAAATGCCAGTAAATTTATGTTTACCGTTATCAATAGAAAATGAAAGATCTATAGCAAATTTTGAAGATAAAAAATTCACATGCAGCTCCCACCACAGAGATCTGGGATCAATTATCGGTGTATTCGTTTCCGAATGCACATCCGAATCTCCTGACAGCTATATCCAACGTCTGTTAGTCTGTAATACAGGATGTCTAAGAATAAGTGTTACAAATTGATAGGGATGGTAGATGTGCATGTTTGGAACATATTTGACTAAGGAACCCATGTCCGGAAACGTCTCCTTATACCCGAAAATTACGCTACAAATGAACAGGGGTAGTTAGGCAACCTGGCTACAACAAACCAGTAAAAACATCACGTGGTCATCATGTTGTGTGTCTTACGTACTACCCGCTTTGACGATCAGTGACTGGACGAGGCACCTTGCATGTGTTACACAGTGCTTCACTGCATGTATCGGGTGTGGCGGAAGACATTTTGAGCAGCACATGTAAAGGGTACATATTACTGAATAAACCTCAGTGGTAATACTGATACACATGTGTCGTTGTTGACATCCGACGACACCGTCCGCGCCAGGTTGCTTACATACCCCAGTTCATTTGTTGCGCCATTTTCATGTATAAGGATGCATTTCCGGACATGGGTTCCTTAATCTAATATGTTCCAAACATGCGCATCTACCACCCCTATAAATTTGTAACAATTATTCTTGGCCACTCTGTATATGCGTTCTGATATTCATTCACCTGACTGCGAGGAAACTTTGATGAGTTGTGCGTGCATCCCTGAAAGTTTATCACGTGAGAAAAAAAGTATATATATAATATATGTGTATATATATATATGTGTGTGTTGGTGTGTGTGTGTGTGTGTGTGTAGTACGATGGAGAGGGGTCAAAATGCGGTAAGGGGTAAAACCGGTAATCCAAAAAATTTAGCGAATTTTTTTTTTTTTTTTTTTTTTTCAAAATCTTTCTGAAATCGTAATTAACGATCTGTAACATCATTTTGCACCATTTTGAGTTTTCAAGATTTTTCCTTTTAATTTTAGTTCAGAAAATTAAAGAAAACCGTAATATATCACTTTAAAATTGTAATCTGTATTATTAGGGTCTATTAGTTATATGACATTCAAAATACCGAAATATTTTATACAAAACTTTCGTTAGTAATTTTTTCAAAAACATTTTATGGAACAATTTAGATTTGCAAATGGGAATGTATATTTTTTGCGAATTACTTAAGATAATTTGGAGTAATTTGACTGAGTATTTACACGATTCAGAGAGACATTAAACTGAAAACCACGAGATCGAAGCCGCGGGCAATAGCTCGTGATTTATGTTAATGAAACTGATTTTTGGAAGCTGTTTTTTTAGTATTGGTGGAGAGTCGTACAGAGGTAGCACATACGAAACATGCGTTATGTCCAGAGAAAAATTCTTGTCCGGTCTGAACTCGGACTTAGATAATACAACACCACACACGATTGGCTGACAATATCGGGGACAGCAACAAGCTTTCTAAAACCTTCTTTTTTTTCCTGTATCGTCTCCGTTTTTTGGCCATTCTTGTTGTTGTCCAGTTTTGTAGGTTGTCAGGTCTCCGTCCAGTAATGGTCTGTGCGGCCTATATTGTGTTTTCCTGAGTAGGCCTATTAACAATTTCCCTGTTATTTAGTTCGGTTTTCCATTCTGGTTATTGTGTTTACTTGTTTATTATTTTTACTTTGCAGTTTTCAGGCATAGTTAAGGCCTTGTCTTCCAGTGGACTCATTACATCGGCTATCTTCTATAAACATTACCATTCATGAAAACTTATTAAATTACACACAACACTTAAATATTATAACCCCAATAGAACACAGGTTACGTCAACATACATGTTTACTATAACAGAGGGTTATCTGACATCAAGTAAAAAGGTTATGTTTTATCTTATATAATTCCTTGTGGGGTCTATTATGCATTTTATATTGTATCTCTATTCTAACTACATTTAATCTTGGCTTTGTATCCCTTGTTTTGTTTCTGGAACGACAGATAGTTCACGTAAACGATTATACATAAAATAATTATCTCCCGTTGTTAAAACCCTCCAAACAAACATAATTTCTTACAGTAATAAAACAACAAATTTTTCCCACGGCCAACATCCGTAAATGAGCTCAATAAGAGTAAATTGTACACACAATGACTTTACGTAGTAAACACATAACAAATAAATTTAATTTATAAATATGAGGCAAGTAAAATAATATTTATGTTAGATAATGGGTAGTTTAGTTAATCATAGTTATGTGAACTTTTTGTTATTAGTACAGAAATTTATAATTTCTTTTTTTTTTCTCTATTTCTTTTCATGGTATAAGTAAATATGCATCTGCGTGTATCAACAAATGAAATGTCATCGTAATGTTAGACACATGCAATTTTAAGTGTAGTCTATGTTATTTCTGCAATGCGTGGTAAGTGTAACAGAAAGCGGCGATGCCTTAACTTCGCCACAATGAAAATTAAAGAGTCAATTTATTATTATCTAGTAAATCCTCAGAGACAGGTTCGATGCGTCAGTTATTGTGATCGCCCGTTACACGGGCACAAATCGATAAACCACATAATGGGAAAGCAGGGAATGAAACATTTTTTTTTTTTTTTTACCGTGGCAGCACTTCGTGAAGGACGACCGTAACTCACGTTCCTATGCGAGCTCAGCTATTTATAGAGAAAACACACGAGCTTATTGTAGCGCATTTCCTTAACCTTCCGTGTAGTCGGTAGGGTGTAGCAGGCCTCTGAATGGAAGCTGGGTCCTTTTTTCCAGCCGTCGGCGAAAGTCCTTTCTGTCTCTTTCGCCCACTGTTGGTTTCCTCTGCCACCACTGGAAGTGCGCTTGAAAAGCTTGGATACTTTGTTTGGATTACGACGTGGGCGCAGCAATGGCTTAAGTCGCAGCCCATGCAAATGTTACTCGGATACGACAGACCACACTAAAACATGTAACTATCGTTGCTTCGTGGTGAACATTTTTGTACACAACACTTGGACTATTCACGTCTACGGTGTCGACTTATCAACTTAACTGTATCTACCTCAATTTGACTTAGCCCTTATATTGAAGTAAGCTTTAAACATGGCGTCTATAAATATACTATTATGAGTGTACGATCATTAATCCGGAAAAAAGACGAGGCTTAAGTCTAGTATTTCCTTGATTTTATTGTTATTACAAATTATAGTACTTCATAACATTGTAACATCCTAAGAATACTTATATACTAATGTCACTTGCTCCGTCTTAACTATGTTTGTATATCACTTATTAATTTCAATTGTACACTTTTCTAAAGTAGTTATTTACACTAGGTTTTTCTTATGTTTCAAATTTTGTGTGGTCCTATACAGGTACAAGTTATATTCCATTACTCATTTTATATTGCATTTTCGCGTCTGTTCTCTATATAACAGCAGACTCATTACAGCTAATTTAATAGATTTTTTTTCTGAATTGTTTTTGTACTAACTTACGGAATGTTACATTTGTCAAACAAAGTATTAGGTTTACTTCTCAATAATTGCATATGACGTATCGCATTACATAATTCTATTCCCATATTTTTATTTTATTTTATTGCTGTAGCTTCTTATATGCTGTCGTAATTCACACAGGCGATATTTTATACCTTTTGTTATTATTATTTGTTAACTTTTTTATATTTTAAGATACTGTGTTTTGTATTAGTATGATAATGGTTAAGTGTAAGAGAAGGTTAAATGCCCTAACTTCGCCATTTTAAATGAAGGCATTAAATAATAAAAAACTAAATAAGATATCGTTTTTGTTAACAGGATTTACGCCTTACACACGTCGGAACAATACTCTACATGAAACGGTGAATCGCATTCGTAACCAGTAAAAAAAACGTTAAAATGTAATTAAATTAGTTATTTATCGTCTTTAAGTATTTGACTGTATCCAAAAACGGTAGGACGTTTAAAATGGTTGTTGTGTAAACATTTACTTATAATACTTGAGTCATCCCAGTGACTGAAAATAGTGATGCTGTATTATTGAGACATTGAAGGCCTATGAGCGTGTGGCAGTGTGTGTGTAAATTTTGTGTGTGTATGCATAACTCTTTTCCTTTCTTTTCTAGTTTTTCTTTTCATTATTATATAAATTTGCAAATGTATTTTGAAAACTGAAACACCTGCACGTTACTTCTCCTACAAATTTGTACTTTATAATTGTGTATAGCTACATAATTTTATTTCTTGTGTAAAATGTGATATAAATATAACTGTATGCATATTTTTTTAATAATAGCTAAGAATTAATGTAAAAGAAATGTGAAGTGTTGTGAGTTCAGCGTAAGGAATTTCATCATGCTTTACATAACTTCGCATTTAAGTTGTGATAAATAAATAAATAAATAAACGTTTCATAAAAGCTTGTGCACAGGTGTTACATTTCCAAGTGGTTCCTTATGATGTGTTGATGTACTGTACTCGTGTTAGAATGGAATTGCCGATTACCTTGTCATCTGTGCTGTTTCTTTTATGTTATTTGCTGCCCTTAGAGTATTTCGTGGATATTTACCCAAGTATATTCGGCAATTTTCGATTTATGGATTTCATCCCTTTTAGAGATGTTTTATGTTCTTTGGTGCGAGAACAGATTTTAATATAAGTTTCATCCTGGGACACAGCTGAACCGATTAGTTTACAATCAAACAAAAAACAACATAGCCAGTAAGAAAACCATAGTAAGCCAACAATGTATTGAACAAATAATATGTTGCTGTATTTAATTATAGAAAATAAGCCTATACGGAAATTTATTAATTAATTTAGGTAATTGATTATGATTAGTGGCGTACATATAAACCTCAGCAGACACCTACCTGCATCAAGGTTCTCAGCCGGCTAGAAGGTTGCTGGCCTTTCATTGACCGAGCGCTGTTCCAATCACAGACACTTCGCTCCCACTGGTCGAACAGGAAAGAGAACCTCCAGACTATAAGAAACTCACATATTTGGCAACCTTTGTCAAATCTTAGTATCTACCAGCCTAAAGTCGGGCATGGATTTCAATCCCCAAAATGTATTGTTTATCGTTCGCTGAAAATTATGTTTGTTGTCCCCGATTCATTTGTGTTTTTTCCTCCTTTCGTTAATTGAGACGCGTATTGTCGCCTTGTTTTGTGTGAGGTTTAGTAGATGTTCGTGTCTCTTCGTGGAAACTGATCGAATTTCTTTGGTGTTCTGTCTATAGGCTACGGCTGATCTGATCGTCACACAAACACACAGTTCTTTGGTTGTCAGAATTACTAAATATCTAATGCACATTTTGAGACACCTGATATCGAGATTATTTCACGTTGTATTATTTAATAAAATAATACTTTCAAAAATAATTTATATAATAAAGGCGATTTTTTTACATGTCAGCATCCATACAATCTGATCAGTCGGTTACAGCAGAAACAGACAAGCTATCACCCTGGGATAGTGCTCCTGAGCCCTTGTTGCGCGGAGAAGACCCCCGTCCTCTGACGGTAGCACGGGGATGGATCTGAACACAGCGGGGGGTCGGCACACCTTGGAAAAAGTTTACGTTCCACCCGGCCGGCCGACCGACCCCATCCCATTCTTTCGCCCCGCTTGCCTGCCCCAAACCCCCTCCCTTTTTTCTCCTGACTTCGGCCCCACCATTGATTGATTGCTAATTAATTGGACGAACGCGCACGTAGTAAAAAAATTGGGAAGAGGATACCCGGATCGAGAAGAGAGACGTTATCCCTGTGATGCTAAGCTGCTGCTACGGTGGAACACATCGTTGGTGGCTACATCACGTGAGCTCGGCAATGAAGACAGATCGACCACATTATTAGTATTAATTTTTCAGCGGTATTTAGCGAATACAAAAATCTTCGAAATACAGAGTAAAAACGGGAGAAGGTACGGTCCCATCTAAAAATAAGAAAGTGTGACCGGCTGTACAGATCCGAGCAAAAGTCAAATTTCTGATGAAACTTTTGCAAAATTCATAATGTTATCAAATAGATGTTTACATCATAAACACTTCCGTTCAGCAAAATTCAGTAGCAGAAGAACGATAACATAATCGTAGCCTACCTATAATTAATACTGACTAGTGCATTACAAAACACGTCAAAAATGTAAAATTTATAATAGCATAATATTTTTTGTTTCATCATTGTCAGAAAATTTTCCTAACAATTTTAACTCTTAACGATTTGTATTGAGGATGCCTACGTAAATTAATAGTTTTTCATAAACATTAAACCACAAGTTTTCACTAGCGATTTGTATTGAGGATATTCATGGTTTTTGCTAAACTTGTGGCACACAAGTTTTCACGGGACATTTTTGGAAAATGTTTGCCATAAACTTCTAATAAACACGCTAATATCGCCTTTTTAAGAGCATTTCACCCGTTCACAAAGTTTACTGCTTGTACACGGTCAAAATCAGACAGTAAACTATTAATTCCAATTCACAGATCAAAGTATTTTTCAAATTCTTTCAGTGTTTCTGCGGCTAGGAGCTGGAATGAGCTGTACCTAATTATACGTGGTGCAGGTCTTGCCTGCTGTTCAGAAAGAAGTTAATGCAGTGCTTACTATTACGTGATCGGGGTCTGTAAGGGGAAACATTTTTGTATGAATGCTTTGATGAATGGCTGCATAAATGCTTTTCATATTTTTTTATAACTCATCTAATGTTTACAGTAATATCTCGTTTGATTTTGTATTATTATTATATCTGTTTTTTCAGTGTCATTTAATGCTTCAACTATAATTATCACTGTTTCTGTGTTATTGATATATAATGAGACTGCTGTGCTCAAACTTGTGTGGTACCTAGTTGGCTATGATTAATTACAGTGGTGAAGATTTTTAGGACTAAGTACATGTAATTACTAAGTTTTTATATAAATACCTCTATCATGATAAACTGCTAACACCGACTAAATACGTCAAATACAGTTAATCTTGTAATATTTAAGTTTATATTGATAAATAATCTATGTTGTGTTTTACTTACAGTGTTCTACTGGTAGACTAGTACTAGAAATTCATAAGATTTATTTAATTTTTTTCTGTTGACCATGTTTTAACTACGCACTTACAAAATTCACTTTTTTCGCCTGAGTTATTGTAACATGTGTGTGATTTATAAGGTTCAGTGTAGGAGAAGGCAAAATTGCCTTAACTGTGCCAAATAAAGACGATTTATTATTATATTAATATTATTATGATTATTTACGGAATATCAGCAGTGTTTTCAAAATGATATATAACACCTAACATTCGCTCGATTTTGTTAAACACTTAGTACAAAATTATGTAATTGTAAGATTTATATTTCATGCTACTACTCGGTGTGTTTTAGTGAGTCATTAAAAGTTACCAAATTATTGTCAAAATTAAATGACTTATCATTACATAATACTATTTTTATACTTTTATTTTTTGTACTAATGTAGCGTCTTATGTGTGTAATCTGCCATTTTACATGCATTGTTATTACTATTTGTTTACTTTTTTATTGTTGTAAGATATTGTGTTCTGCATTTGTATGATAATGGTTAAGTATAAGAGAAGGCTAAGTGCCTTGACTTCACCATTTTAAATAAAGGCAGTAACCTAATTAAATAAATAAATGTGCAAGGATCCCAGATATAATAGGCTATACATATTGACTGAAAAATACTATTTGCCTACAAGGAAAATAACAGAGTTTTAGAAGTGCACATGTTTCAATGAATAGCATAATTTAAAATCGACACCTTCATGGAGTCATAAAAAACGAAGTTAAATTTTTCCGGTTGTGTGTTACGAATATACGTTCCTTAAAATGCCGTATGTTGACATATGTTACGGCTGTTCAGACAAATGTAACACGTGTAAACGTGAATGCTACTCTGTGATACACAAGGTTTCTTAAAACATGTTATTCCTCACGGGAAGTTTAAAGGCTCTAGCTGGGATAATGCTGGCATTGTTCCCCCGCGACAATGAAGAATGCTGTGGAACTACAGCCCGCAATATTCGTCCGTGTTCTTATAACGTTTAACGATCCACTAACGAAAAGCTAAGTCAAAATATAGTCCGGAACGCAGTCGAATAGTGCGTGTTATGGCCCATAAATTAGCGTTAACACATTGTTTACAACTCCTCTGCATGTTAAAAAAATACGTATCAGCCTACTTTGTGTTTCGAAAACTGCTTTTAAATGAGTGAAGGGAGGGGAAAAGGGGAAGAACAGATGAAAGTTTGAAGGAACGGTATCTGGCGACGGGTAATAAACAGGCCAAGCGTAAAAAGCTTTCGTTGAGAGGGAGTTGTATTATCTGGCTGGCGCGCTGTTAAAGTCTTTAGTCGTGTAGCCAGTGGACAGATGTCGGACAAACGTGCTTTTAGGTAGGAGCACGTCGGACAGCCACCGTTCGGGAAGATAAGCCTCCCACGCGATCATGCGCGACTGACAGATCAACGACTCGGCGACCGACGTCCGAGCGAATTACTCGTCTGTCGACTTACCCATCGGCTAATGGCGTTTCCGGTCTGCGAGGGCGATAACTCTGGTGGTTAGGGAGGGGGAAATGAAAATGGTTAATCATTTTTAACGACCTACAGACGCCATCCACGCGGTCAGTAAGAGTTTCGGCAAGCGGAACTTCGAACGCTCCCCTTCCCAGGGTCTCGACGGCGTTTGATGGAAGGACAGATGTCGTAGGTCACTTGTCAAAAAAAAGTTTTTTTTTTTGTGGAGGATGGAGGGGGTTCTCTTCCGCCGCGTAATTTATACTCGCGGGAGCGGCCAATGAGAGCGGCGGGTTTTTATCAGACTGGAGTGTGGTTGGGGGTTGTCGCGGGCGGTAATTTATCGTGGTGCAGAGGAACAGAAACACGACCATGTCTGCAAACGCTAGAGTGATGGGATGGAAGGAGGGGAGAGGGGGGTAGCAGGAGACTTTGGCGTTGTCAACGTGTTTTGTGTCCACTCCTCCCGGCGCCAGTCTGCGTTGTCTTGTGTTCCAGAAGACACGGTCCACACATCCAGCCGCATTAACTACGCGATTGCCATCTTCGAAGTGAGCATCCCGCCTTCCCTCCTTCACCATTCCACCTATGGATCGGAGATCTGACGGAGCAAACTCTCATGGCTACCTGCGTCGAACTCCCACTCGCCCTCCAGTCATTAAGGACACTGATGGATGGAAAACTGAAAAATTTGTTGTAGGTAGAGATGATGGTTTATCGCGGGAAAACTTGACTGTTTGCTGGATTTACCTGCTTGGAGCTGTTACCCTATTTGACTGAGCCTGTAAGAATCCCGATATCGTAATATTTTATACCTGTTATTGGTCTGCAGACAGCTACGTTGTTTCAGTAATACATCACCCAGTAATACGTGTCACAGGAAACTACAGTGTTTTCAAGGGTACGTTAGCACAAAACATTTTCGCGATTTACCATCGTCTCTAGTTATATGTGGTTCGCGATGAACTGAATGCTTTTAAATACCATGTCTATAATAATAATTAAAAAAAACATATTTATTCGGCCTTCGACGTTAACTTTTGTGTACGGGAAAATCTGTACACCTTAGGCGCGTTAGAAAATTCTCTAGGGTAGGGTAGGTCAGCCATAATTTCAAGTATTTTATGTTTGAAATATTAACGCAGCTAAGTTCACCCGTTTTCGAAATTTCAACTAATAGTCTCTCGGTCAACTACTGAAACTAATATTATATTTAAATACAACCATAATACGTGTAAAGAATTCACTGTGGACGTTACATTTAAAAAATATCTAGTGCTCCAAAAGTGCTCTCTTTATTCCGAATCGCATGTATACATATAACGGAATGTCAAAAGTCAAAATTTTAACTCTACGAGAGTATACACACAACATATACCAACGAATTTACTTAAATGAATGTATTTACACAGAATAAGATGTCAAAAGCTATGTGACAAATACTTTATTTATTTATTTATTTATCACTGCTTAAAGGCGCATTTAAGGCATGGTGGCCTTTTCTTACACCGAACCCACAACATTTCACATTTATTTTACATAAAATTTGGGCATTATTACAATTAATTTAACATTAAATTTCAGATAAAATAATAAAAATTATATAACTACACACAATTATAAAGTACAAACTTATAGGAAAAATATTACACGTATGCCATGATTTTCAAAATATAGTTGCAAATATATATAATATTGCAAAAAAAAAAAAAAAAGAATGTAGGAAAAATATTATTCAGGCACGCACAAATACACACACTGTGATACAGTAATAAAATGTCTCAGTAATACAGCCTCTCTGTTCTCAGTCACTAGGAAGACTCATATAATACTGATCGATTTTTTTAAAATAAGTTAAAACATGATATGGTTCTGTGTTTAGGATGTAAACCGTTCCATACTGGAGGTAGTGAATGAGTTTGATGAAAATGTTGTTCTGTGTAGGGGTATGAATAATCTGTTACCATTTTTGGAGCGCGTGTTTACAGGGTGGTGATCATTCAGAAATGAAAAACGACTACGAAGGTAATAAGGTTATGCTGTGTTTAGTAACTTATGGAATAAAAATGGAGTATCAGTTGTTCTCTTGTTTAACTTAAGCCATGTTAACTTCTTACGATATGGGCTTATGCTATCACGGGGTTTTAAATCGAATACAAATCTGATGCATGTATTTCGAACTTTTTGTAGCCTTGCCACGTAACATTTGCTGAGTTTGTATTAGACTATATCACAGTAATCGATTATTGGCTTATAAACTCCTTACTAATGTGGCGTTTTAGTTTGACTGGCGTTAGTATTTTCATGCGCCTTAGATTATGTAATGAGTAGTGCACTTTTCTACACAGGTTTGAGACGTAAGCTGACCACGACAGTGTTTCGTCTATTATAACGCCAAGCTTTTTGACAGTATTTTCTAGGGGTATTATAGTAGCCTATAATTAAAGGCAATGCTGGGAAGAGCAGGTTTGTAAATAGTTGACATAAAAGCTTTAGAACCAATCATGATACGCTGAGCCCTGGCTGGCCAACTATCAATTGCTGCGAGGTATTTATTTAGCATTTCAATCGCCGTCTCAGCACCAGTATCGTTAAATTGTATATACACTCTAAATCTGAATTAGTGAATATTCACTGATTCACGCTAATGTACAGAGCAGTTTCAACAATTTGAATCCGTGAAAGTAGTCACTGTTTGAATTGTGAATATTCACTGATTTCCTTCAAGAGTGCCAACGTCTCACAAGTGAATCAGTGAATTTTCACCGGTTTTTTCAGTTGTTTTCAAAGAACAGTTTTCACTTATTGAATCAGTGAAAAAATTCTGGGAAATCTGTGGCCATTCAATAATTAACTTGTGGAATGTTGGCATCCTTTATCGGAATCAGTGAATAGTCACCGATTTCACAGTGGTTTCTCACTGATTCAGTTTGTTGAAACTGCTCCATCAATCGGTGTGAAAAAAGAGAATATTCACTAATTCAGATTTAGAGTGTAAATATGTAGATAATTGTTGTTCAAACGAATACAAAATAAAGAATTTTATATTGAAAATTAGCGACAGCCGTGGTTCACTAAAAAACCGAAAACTATTTTATGTCGACGAAATGTTTTGTTTTCAGCAAATCACGACATCCCTCCTTATTACAGCGATACCAAGTTCGTAGTTATGTAAACTGCCGACTCGTTGTGGGTTACGTCGGCGGTAAAAAGTCGTATATGCCCTTCTACGACGCGACGAGCTGACATAGCGAGGTGACGAGTTGTCAGATAAGAACAGATAGTAGCGTGACCCTGCACTGTCAACGCCCTTCGGTGACAGAATCAATTATATACCTACTCTACGCCCTCTGTCGTGCGTCTGGAGTGTTTGTGAGACATGTGTCAGTCACATAAAACTATTAATAGTGATATTGCTAACGTGACGATTTTAAAGAGTACTCAAACGGCCTTAACGTTTTTGTAAGCGAGAATTAAAGTAAATGGTGTAATCGGAAAGTGCGAGTTCATTTCCGTTTCGTTCAAGTGGATTCTGTGTACCTGGTGTAGTGAAGTTCTGGTGCAGTTACACCAGTAGTTTTAGTTGAAAAGTTAGTTTTAGTAGTTTTGTCTCCTGCTCGACGGCAATGTAAAACTCGCTTTTGATATTTGCGATGGATCGTTTCCCCAGGATAAATTTCTGGATATTACGCACAGCTTGGATGAAGCTTGGCGCCGTGGTTAGGCTAACGACCATGATGCCTACTCCCCACCCAGGCGATCCGGGTTCGATTCCCTGCAGGATCGACCCGAATTTACGCTTCTGATACAAGAGTCGCCAGGATTTATCGGGAGTATCCCGCTTACCCCACCCGCTCATTCCGGCGCTGGTTAATTTTCACCTCATATCATTCGCCAGCACTGAAAAGCGGTAATGGCAGTGTTAACACACATATATATATACATAGGCTATATATATATATATATATATATATATATATATATATATATATATATATATATATATATAAGAAATAGAATGTATTTGTGTGACATAATTAAGATTCAGCTAACATTAAATCATAGAGTAAGTCTCTGTGGTTGATTTCTAGTTAATGTTGACGGAACGCCTGTATTAGTCTGTCATGTAGAGACACCCAGGAGAGAATGTTGATTAATTACATCGCACGATTTCAGATGCCGTAGAAGAGCAAGAGTTTGCTCCTGACATCAGAAACTTAATTAGTACAAATTCCATGCTCTTAGGAAGTTAGAATCCCAGAATCAAAGGAGAGATAAGAATGGCGAAGAAATTATAAATTCAAAATGACGTCACTACTTCCTCCTTAAGAGTTACTCAACGATAACTTTATTTTATTTTTTACGTTCGAGCCACGGACACGGGGATGGTCACAAGTCGAATATTAACACGTCCGTCAAACACCTCATTGCCTCTAGGCGCGAAGGACTAAACTAGCCTGCAGTAGAAACCGTTTTTCAATGAGACGTCAAGCGATGTCTCTGTTATTTTATTTGTGGAAAGAATGAGATAAAGTTCAATGCAGGTTTCTGTGATTTGGTTTTCCGATTACGGTTGATATAATTTATAAGCTACAGCAACGTGAAAAATTCATTATGAGCACTTTTAAGGATATTGGAAATAATGATTTTAATTAGCTTACAGCATTTCTAAAATCTCAGACACAGTTTGTAGTGTGTCTTCATTTCGTAGATACACACATTGGAAACATTTTTAACAGTTACACAAGAAAAAATACATTCCGTACCACGTTACAGCATGGTTCACACGCCAGGTCCACCAACTATTAAGCGCTGACCAAAATATCTTCACTTCGCTTGAATGGTAGGGCCCTGTAAGTGGTTCGGAATAAAATGTGCCCTTTTGAAACCCTAGTTTATTTTTTTCATTTCATATAAATAGTTGTCACACGCCACATTTTAATATAAACGAAGCAACATTAACAACAATCAAAATGTTTACATATCGTACCCTTCTTAATATTTATCACCTGAATACACAATAAATAATATTTGTTAATGATTACTCTAGACACGATGGTATTCAGATGTGCTCAATTTACTTTGAACCACCTATACTTAGGGATGAGGGTTTATCGCGGGAAAACTTGACTGTTTGCTGGGTTTCAATGCACGTTCAGCTTACCAGAAGATTACTGGCTTTAGCTTGTACTTGGAGCTGTTGCCCTATTTGACTTAGCCAATAAGAATCCCGATATTGCTATACTCATACCTGTTAATGGTCTGTATACAGCTACGTTGTGTCAGAAGTAAATCAGCGAACCATACACTTTGCAAGGTACCACTGGTGGCTCGTGGGTTGTTGCCAGGTAGGGCTGCAGTTGCCAAGAGCTGTACAGGGTGCTGGTTGACTCTACAGCCACTGACACGTTGATGTGCAGGTGTCCCTTACTACTGAGTGGTCACAAAAATCTAGCTGCCGGCAAATATTTCATGGTCATTGGTCTACGGCGCGTTTATCAAGAGTGTACGGTTTCGACTATCTGCAGCCCCACCTGGCAACAACCCACGAGCCGCCACTGCACGGAACTACAGCGTTTTCAAGGGTATGTTGGCGTAAAACATGTTAGCGCTATACCATCGTATCTACCTGTACTCACATTATCAGGAAGAATGACTTCACATCTCGTGGAATGAAACTACCTTGCTGCAGTGCGGTTACACCAGTTTAATAACGTAGCGAAGTGATGCTTGGCTAACGGCGTTCGCTGATCGTGTGTGGTTGGCACGAATGCGTATGTGCAACTGACCTACTCACTACCTCGTTACCACGCACAGCACGTGTACAACGTACCGATCCTTCCCATGCACGCATACTAACACGCATTGTCACCGTATGAACACTCACCTAACCGCGGTTTTACGGCCCCCAGTAGTTTTGCAGTGTTATATATCTGTACCTCGGATGCATAAGACACTAAGTCCATTTTTCTCAAAATTTCACTTTTCAACATAAATATTAACACAGTTTTAAGTATTTTCTAGCGACATACAACACAAAGTCCGTTTTGTGTTTATAAAAAAAAAATTTTTTGGGTGTTAACAGCTGAATTCATTAGTGAATAACACTCTTCAAACTGCTATCCCGAAAAAATATTATTTTTGTGACATAGTGTCTTATGCCTCCGAAGTACATATATATATATATATGCATGTATGTATGTACGTGTGTATGTGTGTGTGTTTAAATAAACATAACGTACCTTAAAGGATATTCCATAGAACACTCAATTCTTCTCAACCTCGCTACCTCTACATCCGGTTTTCCTATATAAATGACTGTCACCTAGTTAACACACGCTCCAAAGTTGACAATAATCGGTTAATGCTGTTACACAAAACCGAATTATATTCGACCTCCTTCACTACTACCGCGTCTAAGCATGGAACATTTTGCCATCTGAATACAGGAATATATAACATCTCAGTACTTTTATGAGAAAAGTAAATATGTACTACCTTAGTCACTCCGGTGGTTGAGTAGACGAAGCTACATTTTAGAGAAGTTGTGTTTATGCACGCATGTGAGTGAATGAACGAGTGAAAAACAGTGATTTCTAATTGATATATTTTTTCTGTTATTTTTTTGCATGTTTATATGTATGCATAGGAGTGAATGAGTGAGTGAAAGTGTAAGCTAATTGGTTTATTTTTGTGTAATTGTTGTTGTATAGTGTTCAGTTATATTCTAGTACTTTTATGTAGAATATGTATTATTTATGTATTAAATTTCTGCACTGTTAAAAATTATTGGTTATGAGTCCAATGTAACAAATGTGACTCTGACTTAACTGCGCCTCTAAAGACGTAAGTAAATAAATAATTATTCTCAAAATACGACAATTTTGGGAGCGGAAAAATTTTAAATATTCAGAAATCCCGAAGAGCACATATATATGTATGTATGTATGTATATATATATATATATATATATATATATATATATATATATATATATATTACTATTAATTAATTTGCGGCTTTCAGGCGCAGTTAAGGCATATTTGCATTTTCTTCCACTGGACACATTATATACGTTTACCTTTTTTGGAAACATAAACATACATTAAAAGGAAAATCATCAAAGTACATATACACTTAAAAATAACTAGAACAATACAACACAAGTTGCGTCTACATACAATATGTCTTAAATAGTGGGTGCAGTAACTGAACAGGTTAACTGACAAGTAAGAAAGGATTAGATACGGTAAAAAAGATCATGGGCAGATGAGAAAGAGGTGGAGGACGGGATCACATTCACACAAGCACACAAACATACACTAAAGTACACAAATAAACTCTCTGTAACACAATATTCACTAGTAAACACAGTCACACTCATTTAAATGTGCTCACGGAAGTACGCACATGTGTACTATTAAATTAAATTTACGAATTACTAACCCTACGCGTCTAGCTCACTGAGACGAGTAAGATAGTATTATTGATTACCTTCTTAAAGGTTCAAAAACATTTTTAAAAGAGTGGAGATCTTATTAATTTGGTAACTTATGCATTAGTACATGTTAAGTCGTTGTCGTAAGAAGTTTGTGCTGGGGGCATAATATAATGTTTTAATTTCACGTAAGCAAATTTGAAAATAACTTTGTGGGAATGCTTATTATACTATAAGTGTCCAGTTGTTTGCTAAGAGTGCTTAACAATAAAAAAGCCTTAGTTTATAAACGTACCGAATTCTTGTAGATAGTAATCATGATGTACGTTTCATCTTGACATTAAAATCAAAATTTAATTTTAACGCTTTTGAAACGTACATGTAATAAACGTATTCAGTAACACGTAGACAATTCAAACAAAAAAAAAAGCTACAATGTGATACTGGCGGAAATTTAAAAAATAAATGCTGATCAGCAAAACATGAGCAGTGGTGTATGTCCACAAACCAATAAATTATGAAATTACATATAACAATGTTTTCAGACAAAATAAATTTTTATTGAACGGATCAAAAGATAAACAAATTATGCTGACGTGTTTGGTACAGCGTTCGATTACTCTTCCAGACTTACCAGGAGAACAGAAAATATAGGAGCTTCTACTTCTGTAATTTGGAATTTACAGGGATAATGACTTGTGGATCTCCATACAATCAAATATCGCAAAAAAAAAAATTTCAAATTAAATAACGCATCTATAGCAAATCTTCTATCTCTTAAAGAATGCGCATTATATTTATTTAAAACTTTATTGAAATTAAAACCTGTCTTATCAATGTAATATCTTTCATATATTATTTTAAAAACTTTAATCTGAAATTTCTCAAAGCGCTTAGAATCTGTTTCGGGATGGAATTCCAAACGACAGCAATTCTCAAGTTTAGGTCTAACTAAAGAATAGAACAAACATAGCAGAGAATCGCTATTAGAAGCTTCTTTAGTGATGTGAGAAATTAGACCTACAGTTATTGATACACTGTTAACTAACGTATAGATGTGGTGGTGGAACAATAATATTGTATCTTACAATATTCCTAGATCGCGACAGTTGTCACGCGGTTTATTATGGTCTGTTTTATACGGTAGTTTTAGATCAAAGAATGGGTCTTCAGAGTAAAAATTATGCTTTGTATTTTTGAAAGATTGAGCTCCATTTCATTTCTAGAACACCAGCTGACAATAGCATTTATATCTGCTTGTAATTTAAGGCAATCTGTTACATCTTTGATCACTTTGAATATCTTAAGGTCATCAGCATAAAGCAGGCAACTGGAATATTGTAGACACTGCACAATATCATTAACAAAAATGTTTAACAATAAAGGAGATGAAGTACCCCTTTGAGGAACTCCAGAAGATACATAATATTTAACAGATAAAATGTTTTAAATTTTAACTAGAAAGTTTCTTGACTTCTAGTAACTAGTAAACCAATTTACATAGCCCATATCTAAGCCAAAAGCAGAAAGTGTATTTAGAATTATAGAATTTTGACTAGTAATTGAGGTAATATCAGTACGTATCTTGTTATGAAGTTAAATAAATTAGTAGTTGTTGTTCTTCCAGCCATGAAACCATGTTGTCTACCAGAGATAATTTTTTAAGTGAAAGAAAATTTGTTTATGAATTATCTTACAAAAATCGTAGAAAAAGGGCTAAGTAACGTTATTGGCCTGCAGTTAGAAGGGTGACATTTATCGCCCTTCTTAAATATGGGTGTAACAAAAGCAGTTTTCCAAGAAAATTCCTGTGGGCAGACTGGTATTAAATATATGAGCCAGTACAGGAGCATAAATAGCTGCATATCCTTTTATTACATTATAAAGCAAGAGATCTTATAACACACATACATAGTTGATTTTAAATACTTAATTTCCCATAAAACCAAACTTGTGTCTATACAAGTAGTAGTAATAGTAATAATAATTTATTATTTATTTATTTATTATGTTTAAAGTGCCATCCAACAGTCTTGCGACCAATAACAGGATGACACTAAACAAATAACAGATACAAATACAGAAACACAGGATAAACAAATAACAAAGGACATACAAAAGAATACAGACATACAAAACAAAGGACTAGACAACACACACTGACAGGACAACATGCAGCAAAACATTTAAAAAAGAGACAAACAGAAATGAGACACTTAAACAACATTATTTAAAGTCCCAGAATACAATTTTTCTTTCCTTAAAAGGATCAAATTTACAAATATCATTAAAATTGAATATACATCTGTTAATTAAGTTTTTATTTTTAGATAATGCGTAAAAAAGATTAAAGTTTCTACTAATACGGTTA
>PNEQ01131099.1:0-25615 GCA_003012365.1 Medauroidea extradentata
GAACCTTGCTGCGCACACTCCACTCTACAGCGTGTCAGCAGGTGGTGTGCGGCGGGGTTGCCTAAGCTGAGTTTTCATTGCGCTCCCCTACGAAGACGGTACATTTCCGCCTACGGGTTTATAGTTAAAAAGTGCTTGTTTTGGCTCGTACTACCTGCCCTCAAGCGTTGTATCATGAATTAATATACACCCTGTATTCAATGGAATCACACACTCTTGTTTACAAACTACAACTCTCACATCTCGGCGAATGAACTATAGGGATATGTATTTAGTGCATGTGAACTCAAGTTTAAAGATAATTCGGTAGAATTGATTCGTTACAATATAGTTGACTACATATCACATTTTTGTATGCTTTGTAATCGAATTGCATTTTTAAACAAACTAGAATTTATTACTTCGGACACGTTTGGCAGTATACCGACGAGTACTGATTCTGTGTATTCAATAACTTAAGTTTGGTTTGTAGGTAATTGAAATTAATATGATAACAAATAAAAATTGAGAAAATAACGTAACAGGAAATTTTAGAGACACAATTAGTTGCTAACACAAAACGCTGGAATTTCTACCAGCATTATTACTCAAAATATTGCACGCACAATAATACTTATTGTTAGTTCCTGCGGGTATCTTGACAATTTATGTAGCAACGTTTGCATACCGAGTGAACTTACATAAATTGAAATTTGTAAGGCAATTTCACATGTATTCTAAAACATAACCAATCATATATGTTACACAAACAGAATTTGACAGTACGACAAGTCTTGAAATACATATAGCAACCGACCAACTTTATTTGACGGGAAAGTTTGATGACCACATTTGATCAAATATTAGTCTAACAACTTTGGCAAACATAATTGAAGATAAAATTTGACACTGCGACAGTGTTTTTGGGACATTAACCACAGTTTCTCGACTTCTATTTCTAACTCGGATCCGACATCGCGAAATTACTCTGTAACTTTGTTGCAAATTGAGTTTACTGTGCTAAGTAATTTTTCGAGGCAAACGATATAAATTTCTTAGCTAACTTATCAAGTAAAAGAAATATTCGTTAGCTAACTAAGTAGCTACAAGATCAGAGTACGCGTAGAAAATCAGTTACAAGGAAGTTAGACAGTTATTTTACGATTTCGGCTCCCATTAATGTTTTAAAAATAATTATCGTCAAAAGTGTAGAAACTTGGTGGATCGGGACAAAGTGAGCACACATAAAAGCCCTGCTAAAGTTCTATTTTCAGGCAATTTCTATCTTTCCGCACGTAACGGCTAATAAAGGGTCATGCCAAACCTCTCTGGCCACGTTACTTTATGGTTGTGCGTAAGATAAAATTAAACATTTAATACAAATCGATACAGTTTGATAAAGAAATATTATTAATAATATAAAATACAATTTTGTCGTCGATTTCCGTTTCGTTTACTGTATTGTTGTATATTAATAGGAAAATACTTGGAACTATATTGCGTAATTTCGCTGCCAACCAAACAAGCAGTAAGGCAACTACAGTTAATGTTGAATTACATGCAGTAACAACTATTGATATTTTTCAAAGGTTAAAATTTTAGTGCTCACTTTATTCTGAACGACCTATAACGCTAAAAAAGCTGATTTGAACCTACGCATTCTTGAAAGTCAATATGGAAAAACTACAAAACAACAAACCTACATTTACCCAGAACGATGCATTTGTTAAGTGCTATCTGTTCGCTACAGTTAAATGTACAAGATTACGGCGGTAGCGATTGTTCTTCAGAAACACATTACCAGAGAAAAATTTTTGTTCGGAAAGTTGGCAAAAGTGTTGCCCAATTTGCTGGTTTTTATTTTTGTAAATAGGTTTCAAGAAACCTGCAGTTTTTAATTGCTACTTTTAGCGCGGAGTAATGTACCGTGTCCTCAGCATTCACCTAGAGCGATTTATAAATAATGACGGCCAGAGCCGAGACTCGAACCCGGATGGGAGGCGAGTGATCTGATCACTACACCACCGCGGCCCCAAACATTATCAGCTCAACTACGTCAGATGACGTTTCTGTACGACTCTACGTGTCAAGTGATGCGCTTGGGCAGTGAAGACGAAGGATTCCGGGAAGTGGCGTAACCCACACACGACACAAACCTGCCATCAACACAGAGCTACGTCGAACGAGCAACGGCTTTCCGGGAAGGCAACTTACCAAACGTCCTGTGAGGAAACACTGCGCTCACAGGCCCTGACAACTTATAGCAGCGCACACGTCTTCGTGTGTAAACATTCATGGGAACTCTCACGTCAACATTTAGCAATATCTATTAGTTTTGTTTTATTATCTATCGTTTAGTTATAACAGCTTACCGAAATACAGTAGAACACTGCTATAATATAAAGTGTTACATGCAGACAAATGTTATAAGCAGGAATAAATATATTTTTCTGCCATCTATAAATGGATAATCAACGAAAATAACTGTAAATTTCAGAGGTTAGTACAGTACATCTGCCTACAATTATATAAAATGGTGCTGCAGTTAATGTACCATCAGACAGTGAATACACACACACATTATATATATTTGTATACGATACTTTCCTAATTGCTTTCTGTCTATTCATGATCTGCAGGAACACAGTCACTAAAAAGAACTGTAATGTGCATTTTTAACAGACACTCTCCCGACATAAACTTGTTTGTACACAATTGTTTTTTTTTCCACAGCTCAGTTATTGTATCTAAAATAATAACGTTAAGGAAATATTTGCCAAGTTGTGGTTGCCTAAAAAATGCAAGTGTTGTTATAAACAGGAAATGAAAACATTACGCTTTATGGAAAATCGGTGGGACCAAGTAAGATTGATGTTATATGCAGTAAAACGTTATATCCAAAATTATGATAGAAATAACGTGGGTTCTTACTATATTTGTATTACACCAGTAAACATACAGATTTTAATAGCGTAGGATTTTCTCGTTAGGTATTACATGTATATGGCAGGTTGATATTTAGACCACTAATATGTATGGCCTGTATTAATAAAGTTTAATTTCACGTGGATAGACACTTTTTTAAAAGCCTTTTGAAGGTAGTCCTAAAATACGCTTACACAAATTTCATTGGACGTAGCTACAAACACTTTCTTGAAAACGTATTGAAAACATTTCCAACCACAGAGTTACAATTTGGAAGAGGGAGGAGATGAAGATCTTTGTAACTTTTATCGGACTTAACGTCTCGTCGACTGTTAAACACAACAAGGAACTAGGGAAGACGTCGACCATGATCTTTGTTCAGAGGTCGTGGTACATAATTCGGAGCTAAAAGCATAATTTAAAAATTTGTACGTTTGTCAGAGATATGAGAAAAAAAGATTCTGCCAGCCAAGTTTCAAAGCAAAATTTTTTGTAGAGTAGCGTATTTCTGAAGAACAATTTGTGAAGCTGAAATCACTTTGCAGGGTTGGGAAGAATCCTTGAAAATAAATGTAAAAATTTGGACAAATCTCTTTGTGAATATAAAAAAATAATTTCCCTACTACAAAGTACATAGTTAAAGAAATTTTTTATGGTGGTAAGCCTATTCATCCTGAATTTTCCAATCGACAAAACATAAAAGCAATTTAAAAAAATATTTAAGAACAGAGAAATTTAATTGGAATGTCTAATTACTGATGAAAACATCACCAAAAGGATTTAAACTGAAAAAGCAACAAACATACAGACAAATAATGGCTAAAAGGACTAAACTCAATCGGCTAAACATGATGACTTTCGCTGGGCTTCTGGGCCGGCATATATGACATTTCAATAGTGTGTACAAGAAATTTGACAAATACCTGTTTCTTCTTCAACGTCTTCACAAAAATCATTTACAGTTTATAACTTTGCTATGTATTTAACATTTCTGTACATGCTCTCTTTATAATAAAAAATACTTCAAATATTCATATTCTCCTTCCATTACATAGACCAACACATTCATCTGTTATTTTATAAACAGTCCAAGATAAAACAAAACAATGCAAAGATATTAATACATAAATTTTACATATAATCATTCTGTGATAAATCCATCACATCACTTACATTTAATTGCTGCGCAAAAGATCATTCTGAGCAAATGTTTGATCAAAGTTGGCCGCTATAATTTGGTTGTTTTGTAGTTTTTTTTTATATTTGCTTTCAAAAACGTGTACAATTCAAATGGAGTTTTTAGCGTTTATCTACTACACACTGTTAAGGAACCATCCCAGCATTTGCCTGGAGCGAATTCGGGAAACGACCGAAAACGAAAATCAGGATTGCCGGAGCCGGGGATCGAATCGGGGTCCTTCCAAATTCGAGTCCAGCATGTTACCATTGAGTCGCCCTGCTTGGTTATGTGGAAGAGATTTGGCATTAACATGTCAAGTATTTTAAAATGAAGTCAAGTTATATGCGGTCCGGGATAAAGTGAGCACTCAGAAAAGCCCTGCTTGAGTTATATTTTCAATTAATTCATTATCTTTCAGCGTGTAGCGTAAAACGACGGGAAATATCTTACCTCTCTGGACACGGCACTTTATGTTTGCGCGTGTAAGATAGGTATATGTATAGCTTGATAAAAAAAGTTATTTATGTAAAATACAACTACGTACATTTCGGTTGATTTTATTTAAGTAGTGTTGTAATTAATAGGAAAATAGACGGAACTATATTGCGTAATTTCGCTGCCAACCACACAAGCAGTAAGGGTTAGTGATATTTTTTCGAAGGTTAAATTTTTAGTGCTCGCTTTATCCCGAACGGTTTAAAAATACGTATGGAAGATACTAATGAAAGCATATTTTATCATCTTTCCCTCCTTTATTTACGAAATAAATTTAGAAAAACTAACATTCAGTTTAGGCCTTGTTCTTATAAGCGGCAAAAACCAACGAACATAATGAAATAAAAACATTCTCATTGGAACTACATGTCATGGGCCACTACTTGGCATATTTTAAAATCTATTACAAAATACTGTTGTATCTAAGAACGAAAAACGTGCAGATATTGACTTTGAAGTGCCACTATGGGAAAACTGGCTGAAGTAACCTTTTTTTTTTTTTGTAAGAGGAAAATGCACTCCCTAGTTACGTCTACCTACAAACAAACACTATTTCATACAAATATAAAATTACGATTATTCCCCACTTGAACATCCTTAAAAGCTATTCCTAAGCAGACATTACTCATGTGAGTAGTTTCCGAATAATATGGTTAAGGGCGCGGCTACAGCAATTTTCATCACCATGTTTAGATTTTATATTGGTACCAGAAATTATTTTCCTATTTTAGACACAAAATGTGACTAAATTTTGCTTTTACGAAATTTTTTAACCTGTAATAGTTTTCGCTTAATGGCTAGTTAAATTCAAAATTTGCAAGTTACTGTTTTAAGGACGACACTAAAACAAACCTACACACCAAACTGGAAAAATTCAAAGTTGGTCAAAATGTAACAGACTAACAGACTACAATTTCTCGTACATAAAAACAAAGAATATTTTTTTGGTACTAAAAAATACTAACATTTTTAAAATAAAAATTAAAAAATTCAATAAATTTGTAGTTTAACATAGGTGAACGTGTAGTCTACACAATCATTATTCACTGTGAATTTTTTCAGTTTGGTGTGTCGGTTGGTTTTAGTGTCGCCTTTAAAACGGTAACATACAAATTTCGACTATGAGCTATTACGCAAAAACTGTGCGAAATAAAAAAAAATTACTAAGACCAAATTTAGTCACATTTTGTGCCTAAAATAAGAAACAAATCTGGTACAAATATAAAAATAAAAACAAGGTGATGAAAATTGCTGCAGACAGCGCCCGTAACGGCAGAAGCTTTGCAAGTCGCTCGACGTCCAGCCACCTTAAGTGCTGTTGGCCATTCATCCTTGTTAGAAGACTAATTCCATTTCGTACATTGACACAATGTACGCACGCGTAAAAGTTTGGTAAAAACTAGTATTTTCGAACATAATTTACTGCGCCCTACCACGGAGCCATGGCACGGAGGATGGATATGGATTCACATTCTATTTTATTCAGACATTTACAAAAATAACTAAAAGTAAGGAGTGATAATTAATGTACGGATGCGGTTTAATAATAAAATCTGCAACAAGTGGAAAAAATTGTTTCAAGTACCTTTCACATATGTTCAGATTATAGTTAAAACCGAGATAATTTTGGGTAGGCTAACTTAACTGTGTCATCAGCTTTGAGGATCACACTCCTACTGAAGCACACAAAACATTTCTTCTGTAGTGCAACATACACGTACATGTGATTATGAAATTACAGTAATGAATAGCACGTATGTCCGAATACTCTCTAACTAGGTATCTAGGGTAAACTGTGGTACGACAAACACATATTCTTAAATTATTTTAGTTTTTTTTCCCGTTTATTTGCAATATATTTTTAATACTCCCTGACATTCCTAAATGTCGAAATAAAGGCACAATTACACGTCTGCTTTAAAAAGTTATGATTTTCTTATGATATGATCTTTGAAAGAACTGTGCAATGGGAGTGCATGACTGGATTTATTTACTTGGACATACTCCATTGCGAAATAAATGACTGCCAAAAGAAAACTTATCAAAAGCTTACTATAACCAAAGAATATATCGCATTTAAGAGATAGTATACGGAAAATCTCTCTTAAAATAACTAAACGTAATTTATTATCAACTCACCAGTTTCCCAAACAATTGGGCACAAAATTAAACTCCAACTCGAATAAAATCGATAAAATTTCTATTTGGAATTCGCATCGCGTCCGCCATTTCTTTCGAGTTGACATCGCAGAAATCTCGGTGATGGTTGGTGAATATCTTTTGTTTTTCATGTCGTGACGGTCGTGCCGCTTCTGTTGCGTCTATGTGATTCCACTATCTGAGTATAGAAACATGGATGCAAGGCTGGCCCAAAGGCGGTTGGAGTGGAGCAATTGAACCAGGCGCCATTTTCGGGAGGCGCCAACTGAAAATTTTAACGTGAAATAAAATAGAAAATTTATTTTGTTTGTTTACAAGTCGTTAAGGTTCGGTTTCAAACACTACATGCAATTTTATTATTATTAATTTTAATTTTGAAAAGATGAATGTTAAATTTGCAAATGTACCGCAAATTCTATTTACTTTGCGCTAGAATTCAGACACGGCGATTGAGCAATCTGTCGGGCAAATTGTGAATATTAAAAAATTGTCCCACTGATTGCGGCAATGCTTGTACTGTAAATTGAATTTGCAGTATAATAGCAGATTTAAAATTTGTTGTAAGAATTTCAAAAGAAAGAAAAATTAATTATTCTATATGGTGACTGAAACCAAGCCTCGAACAAATTTACACGAACTAAAATGTAACTAATTAAATTTCATATAAATAATGGCACTGGATATGCAAACTGCAACTTGATACGCCGAGACAATTCCGATTACATTGAACTAGGGCACAGGGGTGGATCCAGCTTTAGATCCTGGAGTGGGCTATTTAATTGGAACATACCCGCACTCATGCCTAAAACGAGGTTTCGGGGGTCCTGCTCCGGAAAAATTGGGATTTTAGGGTGCCAAATTGTGCTACTAAAGGTGTTTCCAAGCCAAAATAAATAAAGCAATATATCCTTTAAGAAAAGGTAATATTTTTAAAAAATAAATTATGCTTTAAAAGTGAAATCATTTGTGCTGATATAAAATAAATTATGTAAATTTTTTAAGGTTCTTCTTCCATATTGTTGCAACAAGTGATTGTGTTGTTAACGCTGTGTTGTACCTTGTGTAGTTCTGGTAAAAAGATAAGGTTACATTTTTCAATATTTTTTGTTTGTCACTCATTTGGTTTTATATTCTTGGAACAGTCTCGGGAGAGGCCATGGCCTCTATGATTCATCTTCTGGATCCACTCCTGACTAGGCGTACACCGCACTTCTAAAAATCGTTTTTAAATACGAAAAGTTATAAATTCCTAGTGATACAAAACATGTGCCGTAATGTTTTCCAATGCTAGTACAATAAATTGCAAAGATCAAATGAATACTTAGATTTCACAGTAAGTTCGTAAAAAAGAACTCTACAATATAGCTGAAATTCTCAAAAGCTCAGCTGGCCTCGGTAGCGCAATCGGTTAGACGGCCATCTACGGTGCGAGAGGTTCTCGGTTCTAACCTCGGCTAGGGTATGGATGTTGTGTTGCCCCTGCACCTCGCTTTAACTTTCATCGGCTTTAAGACATCGTTGTTTCTACTGCTTTTACGACGGTAATTTGTTTAATCCTAAACGACAGCAGATATCTAACAAGTTTTGCACAGTTTTATTGAAACCAGCGTAGGTCTTATGTTAACCAAGTATTTTAAGGCAACTTACACAATGGTTTTAGCTAATTATGCAATTAAGGAAATTCTCATCAATGAAATATTTAGCCAAATTTATATAATATTTTAAACAGAAAAAAATTATATTACAAAGTAAAAACAATTTGGAAGAAAACTGCAACAGTATTTCTGTATCTGGTTTTCTTTAGAAATAAAAATATAATTATCGTAAAAACAGTAGAAATTATTGACCATTGCCTTAAAGGACCGTAAAAATTACCTCACCTCAAAAGTCCAGTTAAAACAGAGCTATCTTACTATGCAGCACAATTAGACTTTGTCTTCCCTCACATAACGGTTAAATGACAAAAACACAAATGCGAGTGCATGACAACGTTTGGGCAGAGCGGAGTGTTGACAAAACCAGATGCGAACAGCTGTCGGCGACGTTGACAGAGTTCCAAGTACGCGCTGGCTGGTGACTAGACCGATATAAGCCGTGCAGATTGCGTCAGCAGCGGGCTCGCTGGCCAGCTAGCTCATATTGGCGGCACTCTGTTACACCTATATATATTGAGTGGAGTGCTCTTGCCAGAGTACGTCACAGCCAGCACAGCACACAACACTATTTATTCGGAGGGAACCCAAACCTCAAGAGTCAATATCATCAAGTTCAAATTGTACAGTAAAACCTCTATGTAATAAAACTGAAGGGACTGAATATGTGTACTTGTTATAAAGGGGATATTTATAATGACGTAACCGCAGTTTTTATAAGCATTACCAACTACGGAAATTACATTTCAATCTTTCTATATATTGCCACTGTAAAAAAAATTATGTTATTTTAATTCATTCCATTTGACATTTGTAGTAAAATCATTAAAATAAACTGGGTTTCCTAGCACAGTCATAAATTGACAAATTTTTAAGGGGAACAAGGTTGTCAAAAAATACTCACCTAACTTTGTTTCAATTAACTGTTACTGACTCACATTTAGAAAGAATTTGTTCAATATACAATATCTCACTCGATTATCACTCCTTCCCCCCCCCCTTAGTGGTCGAATTTCGAAAAACCCTTCTTAGTGCTCGCCTACGACCTGAGGGGAAACCACAGACATAATTTCACGATTCTAGGTCCAGCGGTTTGGGCTGGAGTTCGATATGTTAGTCGCTCAGTCAGTGTTCGTTTTTAAATAAAGAGATTATAACAAAGTAAGAATTAACTTTAAGAAAACACAAACATAGTAAATGTAATTTTCCTCATTCAAGAATCAAACCAGTTCCTGCAACCTGAGCAATATTTAAGTCCTAATAAAGAGAAATATTGCGTTACCTATCATTACGCATTAGATGTTTTGTTGCTTACGTTTCAATAAGATTATTATACATTTATTTGTTAAAAAACATCAAAAAATTAAATTTTTGTTAATATTTTATACCCACAAATGCACCAATCTCTTGACGCCATGTCCGAACTCTGGTAATGTGTCACACTTTCGTGGTTCAATGTAAACCTGCATATCTCTATATATAAAAATTAACACTGACTGACTGACTGACTGACTGACTGACTGACTGACTGACTGACTGACTGACTGACATATCAAACTGCAGCCCAAACCACTGGACCTAGAATAGTGAACATTTTTGTGGGGGTTTCCCCTCAGGTCGCAGGCACAAAGAAGGGATTTTTCGAAATTCGACCTCTAAGGAGATGAAAAGGGGTGAAATGTGTTTCCGAGGAAACGTCGATAGATCTCGAAGCCGACGACCTATAATTGTGATTTTTACTTTTATAGGACACTCATAAAAATGCATGTTGGCCAATTTAAGGATTTTTCGAAATTCAACGTTTAGAGGGGGTTCCGATTAACTATCGATATCTATCGAACCCTTCGGGATAGAGAGTTCGTATTCATTTTAAAATGTTGCTTACATATACCCAAAAAGCAGTTTTAGGATTTTTTTGAAATTCGACTCCCAAGCAATAAAAACGGGCAAAATGTGATTTTTATGAATCGTCTATATCACTGGAATACAATTGACTATCATCGTGATTTTTAATTCAAATAGTTACGTATACAAATGTATATGACAGGACTGAAAGACGTTTTGAAATTTTTTAGTTAAGTGGGTGATGTGAAATGTGTTTTCGATTATTCCTCTATTCTATCGAATCAATCAAGATATCGAAGTGCTCTTTCCATGAGAGTGATACTTTTGTAAATATCCGAAATACCATTAAAATAAACTATCCGAATTCGGTCCCAAAGAGGTTAAAAAAAGGGTAAAATGTTTTTTCGATTCACAATCGATATATATTGATTCCATTGATTTTTATATAGCGGCGTGATTTTTGTTTAAGATTGGTGCTTACTCAAATACCTGGAAAGTAATTTTACGAATTTTCGAAATTCCTCACCTAAGGACGTGAAATGGGGGGAGGGGGGGATTTATAAAATGTGAATTTAATTAATCGTCGATATATCTTGAACCCAACGGGCTATTGTCGTGTTCTTCACATCTAACAGACACAAGTTAATTATTCTAAAACGTGATTCAAGGGTTTATCGAAATTCTCTTTCTCAGGAGGTGAAAGGACATGTAGTGTGTTTGAGATAAATCCTCGATATCTATCGAACCCGTTGAGATATACAGTAAATTTTTGTTTCAGGAAGATGATTAAAAAAACAATAGCAAAATCGTTTATATATTTTTCGAAATTCGGACTCTCAGTACTGTGTAGGGGTCATATATGTTGTTAATATATGATCCATTTTGATTCAACTGAACGAGCAACCGACATGATTCGCACTTCAATTGGATACTTATACAAATGTCTTAAGATGTGAAATCAAAAATTTTGAAATTCTACACACGAAAAGGTGAAAAGCGCAAAATTAGTTTTCGATCAACCCATGATATCTATCTAACCATTGAGGTTTTATACACGACAGAGTGATGCTTACATAAATATTTTAAAAATTGTACGTCTTTTTTACTTTATGAAATTACTTGATAGTTAAAAATAACTAAGTTTGTGAACTTTCGAAGCAAAAGATCCGAAAAACAAGTATGATTAGCGAGAAATAAATTATACAAGAGTACTCTCTACAGAAAGGTCGAGACATGGTATTGTACAATCTCTATGAGCCCAGGTTCTGGGAGCAAATTTTGGTAAAAGCTGAGTGCGAACGTTCAATTCTGACACACAAAAACTGCAAAGCAGATCGAATTAAAGCAGTTTGCATGTAGTCGTTTAAAAGGGGGGAAATGGATTATGCAGCTCAAATTCTACTTAGGTCCCTTGACAACATTGCTCACATAATATATTATCTCACTAATCCCAAGATTCGGGCACCAAATATGTTTCCGTGAAACCTTTTCCCACCAAAACTTTGTAATGGCATTAAACTTCAAGTGAATATTTTGAAAATATGTAATAGAGGGAACCGTCACCAGTGGTTATGCACAGAATAAATCAGACGTTTTCATTCTATTAAAATATTACATTTAAGAGTCTATAACTACCCCACAACGTGAACTTTGCAGTGATATAAATATGGCCCAGGTGGAGTCGCTGTTAGTGGCAGGGACAAACTTAAGACTGGTTTTCGCGTGAACAGCTATATCTACTTATTCTGCTGCAGAGTTAACTCAACTTGCTTGCAGCTCTGTCATTCTAAAACTTGATGACTTAAGTACCAATCCCTTAAGAGTGAGTGATTTTCACCATCTCGAATTTTTGTATTTTGTGTCATAACTTTTCTTCTGGGTACATTTTTGGAACTTTAACCTAAACGGGAATATAAAACATATTGACAGAATCTTAGACACCGTAAATGTCTTTGTCATTACTGTTGTTACAGATTGAATTGCAGTTCGAAAATTCCTATTACTCTCTTAACTGCAATTCGATTAAGTATCAACGGTAACGGAAAATAAAAATGTATGGCGTTCTAAAATTCTATCAATATGTATTCTATTCCGTAGTTAGTGTTCCAAAAATGTACACAGAAGAAAAGTTGTGACACAAAACACAAAAATTCAAAATTGTTACATTAGCTCACTCTTAAATCTAGTACACATAGGCAAACTTTCTTGTACAGGAAGGTGAATTCCGTCTGTTTACATCGACTAGCAGCAAACTCGTGTCGTTGTGATTGGCTACCAACCATACTAGTGGCTAGCACACAAGAACTTTTAGCTAGTGTGGAATAACGACTGTTCTATTTTTAAGCCCAGTACACACGGACATCTTTCGTGTACAAGAAGGTGAACACTTTCTTGTTCACCTCGACTTGAAGCAAACTTGTATCATGTGAACGGTCACCGAGCATACTAGTGACTATCATACAGGGCTTGTATACTAGCTAGTGCGGGATAGGGGCGGTTCTATTTTTCATTATCTTTCTTGTACTAGTCGAATATAAACAAACAATTTTTATGCACGCGCGAATGTTATTGAACAAAATAGCTTACAAATACGAAGCATTTTTAAATAAATAGTGTCTTCGCTGAACAAAAAATGCTATTAAAGAAATATTTTCTGATCGTACGTCATGTCACTTTACATCTGGATATAATTAACTAGAGACAATAATTCCATTTTTACATTTTAAAGCTTATTTCTGGTGCAGGTGCAATAAGTATTGCACTTATTACCTCCAATACTCGAAATTCACCATTAAAATATGTATCCAAAAAGTTATTGGTGTACATCTGATTGTACAAGAAAGTTGGCCTAGTGAACTAAACAATTAATTTGGTAGGATACTAGCTAGTGTTCCCTTTCTTCTACACATTTGATGCTCACTTTCACGTACAAGAAAGATGCCCGTGTGTACTGGACTTTAGTTATCTTTCTTGTAAAAGTCAAACGTAAACAACCGATTTGTATGCACGCGCATCTGTTTACTAACAAAATACATTACAAAGACAAAGTATTTTGAAATAAATAGTGTCTATATTGATAAAAGAACCCATTGAAAGAATATTGCTGGATCCTGCATGAAGTCACTTAAACCGTAATATCAATTACCGACATCATTTCCATCTTTACATCTTTACATTTTCTAATTTATTTTTGGCGTGGACACAATATTACGCAAATTACATCCAATACCCTAAAACTGCAGCTTTTAAATCTGGATTCAACATTTTCTTATTCAAGAAAGTTGGCCGTGTGAACAGATCAGCTGTGTGAACATATAAATTTATTTGGTATGGTGCTAGCTAGTTTTCCGATTATGTACAGTGCTGATTCTCACTTTCATGTACAAGAATAATGTCCGTGTGTACTAGGCTTTAGCTTATACGGTACTTGACATACATACATCCTATAACTGTGGTCCGACTACTATGAAATGCGATTTTGTTTGGAATTGTTTGCCATTTTACGAGATTCACAGTGAATTTAATACCAAGCGAGGTTGAGCAGTGATGAAACACTCGCACAGCATTCAGGAGGACCAGAGTTCGATTCCTGGCTGCGGCCGTCGTGATTTTGATTTACCAGGATACTCCGAAACCGCTGAAGACTATCGTTCGGATAGATTATACAGGGGCAAGGAAAGGGAAAACGTCGCACGAATGACTGGAATCCTCGGTTGCCAATAAAATATTAACTACTCATCGTAATTCTAAGTGACTTTTTTGTCGAGTAGCTATTTAATTAGTAGACGCATGCACTAGCCAATAGTAGGCTTTGGTTTCATGTAATATTTTTTTTTTTTGTAATTAGGGCTTGAAACCACAATCTATAAAAATAGAAATCTTTTACTTTTCCAGTAATGAATAAAATATTATCCAGAGCTCTATGACAACTGAATTTAAAAAAATACTCGCATTTTGATTTGAAAATAATTTTAACATCCGTATACCTATGCAGGAGAAGTTATCGAACAGAAAAATTAATTCCAAATCAAAATGCGACAATTTTCCAAATCCGGTTACTGTAGAGCTCTGGGTAGTATTATATTGATAGCATTAAAAATAAAAATTTTCCATTTTTATAGATTTTGTTATCTCACGGTTATTTTTTAAAAATAACTTTTGAATTTTTTATGTGAAACCAAAGCATACTACTGGCTAGTGCTGTACAATAGACGTCCATTAATAATGTATCTACTCAACAAAAAGCCCCATCGAATTATGATTAGTTCAGATTTTATTAACGTTTGAGGATTCCAGTCATTCTCTCAAATCTCACCTTCCCATTCCTCTTAATAGCCTATTCCCTCCCTGCAACCTGCAGCAAGCCACTACTTAGGCCAAGAATCGGTTCGGCGGTACATAAAACAACCAAGAAAAAAATTAAAACATCTTGTAATACTTTTATTATTATGGTTATCTGTCAGTGATTTCACTTCTTAAACTGTGATGAACATCACGTTTATTGTCCCTCCAACGCGTGTTGCAAAATAGTCATAATACCTAGGGTTCGTCCGACAAAATTATTCACATTGTTTTCTTGAGATACCTGGATCTTTAAAATTTAAAACAACCCCTGAACTTTAACGTACTTTCCTTCTTGAGCGACGCATATATTAACAGCCTACAACAATGTAATGTTTACTTTATTAATGCTTCATGATAAAAGTTGTAACCTCAACACAGCACTGGCGTGCCGACGCCACATTACGATAAAAGTAGCAATTGTCGCACGATAAGAAAATTCGTATTGTCCTGGTGGGTAGCACCTCGTTACGTTGAACAGACACCGAATCATAGTTTCGTGTTAGAAAAAAAATGTAGTGGCGAATAACAGATGCTTCAATAAGTAGTATTTTAGACACGATACTTGTGCGCAGAGTATTAACTTAGCAAAAATAAATTTCATTACCGTTCTACGTGATGAACTATATGCTAACGTAACGAGACTGGCGCTATTTAACGCATCATACACTCACAAACTAAAGGACGATATGGACGACACTGACGCATGCATCACTAATACTAACGAAACTAGGGTACGAGTTCAAGCTTCGGCCTAGAGCCACGTTACCTGCAAACTGGTTTCAGAGCATGAACAATGTAAGAAAACCACAAGGACGGGATACATTACTCGCTTGTCAGTTACAATTATCCAGCTTGAAAAGCCATAGTCTGACGCGTTTTGAACGATTACAAGGAAGAATGCAGCCGTAAAAAAACGCGATTTTTACAAATGGAGGAAATGTGCCCAAAGAAGTTTACTCCCTCAGGTCTCGTCCAAGTAAGGAAGAAAAACATTGTTAACACTAGCGGATACCCGCAAATTCGTTTGTGGAGTTTTCAATTTAATGCGATGATGTTTCTGAAACAAAAAAGTTTTGATAGGTGCTAAATGGTGAAAAATTATGGTATCATTTACGAACAATTCCGAAACAATTTGAAAATGAAAACTGATGCACTAAAATTTTTGGGTACCTTGTTCTGCCCCTCAACACTATTTTGGCGTCCTCCCTAAACCAATTAATTTTGCAGAGACCTTTCCAACTCTCTTTTATACTACCAACGATTCTTTGTCAGTTACTACAAAATACTGTGATGTACCTAAAAACATTCCATTATAGTCAAACACCAAATTCCACGCTAACTTAAAGAATTATGTACTTCCAATTAAAATTTTCGTCCCTTATTTTACCCCCTAAGTACTGAATTTCCAAAAACGCTTATGTAACTTACTTGTATTTATAAACAGAACAAAAAACGCCAATTTCCTTATCCCTAACTTAAAAAATTACTAACTTCCATACAAACTTTCGTCTTCTAATTTAATGAATTTTCAAAAATAATTTCTTAGTGCTCACGCACGTTAGATAAGGAACGCCTGTACTAAATTTCATGCGTCTAGACCCACTAGTTTTAAGCTGTGAATTGTATATCAGTGTTAACAGTTTTATTAAGTATAGATACCTTCTGCAAAGAAGAAACGAAGAACCTACTCTGTATTAGTCCAGCTACTAAGGTGACTGACTGTGCACTTTATGAGAAAATCAAGAAATTTCTACTGTCGCTAGTATAAAACCTAGTTTATGAATTGAGACGTGGAGAGATGTTGGATTTGGCCCCTGTATTCTTTGAGAGGTCAAATTCAATATGGCTGTCACTTCACTGTATCGCATGTACAAATATTCATAAGTTAAGAACAAAGTGTTGAACAGCATAAAACAAACATAATAAATTTACAAATAAATGTGCGGATGATATGTATTAGTGACACTGAATGAAGACATTAAAGATTAGAGAATGACAGTTTACGGTTAAGCTCAAAAGCAACACATTTGCAAATAACAAACATGTCTTATTTACTAGTGAGCATGTAAAATATACGCAAAAATTAAAATCCATAGCACATAACACACATAATTAACAATATCAACAATCTCCAGAACATAAGCACATTTACAGTGTCCAGTACACACTTTCTTACAGCCACAGCGGATCAGTTCATGGTACAAATCAGATGCCTCGGGAAGAGTAGTTCAAAGGGGCTGCAATCCTATTGGCTCCTTTGTCCATCCCCAGTCAGAAGGCTGTGGCATATCTGGATCCAGGGATAAGGCCTGATTTCAACAATTGGCCTGGTAGCAAGTGTGTTTGATGTACTTCTTGAATGCTGCCTGGGTAGGAGGAATGTGTCTATTGTTCTGGATCTCTGAGTAAAGAGTTGTTTTCTGGCAGCATTAAACACCATGATTTCACTGGTTCTGTCGTACATTAGCATAGCAAATCGTTCCAGCAATAAAATTCACTCTTGACTAATCTCACGTGGCATGGATAGGAGTACATGGAAAGCACGATTCACTTGTGGGAATGATGTCCAAGTATCCCAGGCAGTTTTCTTTCCTCTACCATTGAAAGTGGAGACAGTATCACAGTGAAAGCATGCAAGACTGGCAGAGTACAACATTGTGTCGGATCCATTACAGAAACTATTTCATGAATAGATATGTAACTAAAGCAGGCCCCAACACCACAGGCAATCCACAACTCATAAGGAGATAATTGCCTAAATTATGCCCCAGCCACTAGCACTACATCAGTGTCCACAGAACCGATGGTCACCTTCCTACACTCCTTATGTACAGCATCTGCCACATTAAAAAGTACACGAGTATCGCCCTCCTCTTGCGAACATGGTGCTATGTGAGCCGATTCCGACTCAGCAGGAGAGCAGAAGACACCACTTCCATATGTTGCATAAAGTCCTTGCTCTCTCCATTTGGATGATTAATCATTTCATGCGATAGGAAAACAAATAGTTAAGGTTTGTTGTCACAGTTTCTAAGAAATTCCTTCCAGTTTTTGGGTATCAGAGTAGAAGCAGCTACCCTTTTCCTGGCACCTATTCCCCGCTGCTCCCTTATTCCAGCTTTTAAACTGTCAGGGCGAAAAACATCCCAAACCCTCTTCTCGAGGTGAGCAGTAATGTATGGAGCCAAAACATTTTTGCGCATAGTCGTCAAACGATTTGCACATACAATGTTGAAATATGTAAGTTTGTGCATGTATATTTTGACAATTTTTGAAGACACACTTTTTTGGATTTTCAAATTCAAATTTTAAGTTTGGTGACCTTGAAATAAATCTTTCTTGAAACTGGGCATTCTATATGAAAGCCTGAACAATTATCTTCAAAATTCTCTTTAGTTCAGGATTTTATCTTATTTCTAGCCAACTTTACAGTTAATTTTGTAATAGCATGACAATGGAAAAATGTGATTTTTTAAAGATTTTCAAAGGCTATAACTCAAGAAATATGTCACCAAAAAATCTAACAATTTATGCATTTTATTATTTTGGGTGGTACATTATCTCAGCCTAATTTGAACAAAATCCAAGAGGGTCAGGTTTAAAAGTGGCAAAATTGTGCTTCACTTGATATGGAATGACTCTTTATCAACACAAATACCCTCGTGTTTACTTATTGCATGTTCTTAAAACTCTGTAGTGATTCTCGCGATCTCAGTTCCCGCTACCATCCAACATCTGAGTGCTCCTGGATTGCCTGTCAAGCCAATAGCCCCACCACTACCTTTCACCAGTGCATTGTTATGCTAATAGCAATGATACAGCACAATGGCAGAATTTGAACCACGAATTTCCCACATCTGAATTCTGCAAGGAGAGATGGATGTTTATCTGCAAGAGTCATCACATCACGGATGTGTTATGCATGCCATCTTGAGTAGTGTGTATTATCTAGACCGAAAATCTAGGGCATGATCTGTGTCAGCGATTCAACGTATAGCTGAAAGTTCCCTTCACGAATTGATCTGACGTACCGCAGCAATAGAAGCTCCGATGAAAAAGTTTTAAGCCAATAGTCAAAGTGGACACTGGTCTTTGCTTGTTTTTGACACCACTCCACTTAAGGTGTTGCAAATCACTATCACAAAGTAGACATTCTTCGGTGTAAGCTTTTTCGAGAAGATGTAAACTGGCAGCTGTAACTTGATGTGCATGGAGTGCCTTCTTGACATGTTTCGCAATTATTAGGGAATTTGCTGTTCAAGAACTTTCAATGTCAGCTTGCATCAGGGCGTTCATCCAACCACTTCTTTCCAGCCACTTTCCTAGCAATTTCAAGATGACCATTTCAATGTGTAAGCTACCGAATATGATGACAAAGTGATCTCCTCCATAAGTGGCTGGCCATGTCCACTGAATTACCTTCGTGAAGGCATAAAGTGGCTGATCTGCAGCCAGAACAGGAATTTGACAAGAATTTAAGTGCTGAACTGCTTTCTTCACAATGTCAATAGAATGCCTTATCATTGCCACCGAGTGTGCATTGTCTAGAAAGAGAGGCAAGAGTGCATTGAGTGGTACAATTGTGTACGCTGAAGGCAGAGGTGTCACTGTTTTGGTGGAAGAAACTTCGTTACTGATCACTGTTATACCACAATCAATTCATAAATTTGTGTGTATTGGGTGCTGCATTAATGAAATTCCAGTACCATGGAAGGACTCATGTCTTGTTGCAGAAGTGTGGTTGTGGTCATTGTTATGAATAGCTGCTGTTGTAAATAGTTCATAATGTAACTTTGGTGATCACACTACATCAACTTCAAACTGCTTGCAGACAGTGTTGGCAATTGTGGATGTAAGTTGCAACAACATGTCATAAGAAATACACATTGTAAGATTATACATTATGTCAACAAGTCCTGTACTTCATGTTACTACATGTATCTTGAAGGCCAAATATAGTGGCAATGGAGTTTCTTGGCTGCAGCTATGACATGTTAAGCTTGTTGTACCCACATTGCGGGCATGTTTCACACTTTTGAACACTATCATTTGCGATATGGCTAAT
This sequence comes from Medauroidea extradentata, assembly GCA_003012365.1. NCBI lineage: Eukaryota > Metazoa > Arthropoda > Insecta > Phasmatodea > Phasmatidae > Medauroidea > Medauroidea extradentata. The sequence continues at coordinate 19,646 of PNEQ01131099.1, forward strand.
GCTGACTTCGTAGTTGTTTTTGTCAGGTTAATTTGATACATGATGTTTGCACCGTCAAGTATCATACTGACAAGAACCAAAAGTGGTGGCACAGCCTCCTGCTGGTAGCTTTCCTTGAATGATAACAAAATAATAACTTGATTTGAAAGATCTCTTTCCACACTACCTTTGCTGCTCGCATTAAATCAGTGATGTGATTGTCATGAAAGCAAACTATATTTATTGCTGGTACAATGTGCTTCTCAAAAGTAAGCAACACGTCTCTTCCCTGCGTACAGGCCCTCAAATCAGGAAGTGCAGAAAGCAGTCTGTTTTTCAGTCTGGTTGTGTGAATGTGTTTTCAATTGGCAAACATATGAGCAATATCTGTGAGTTTTAAAACAGGAGCACTTTTTTCATCACTGTTCATATCTTCCAAGCATGACACTAACTCTGCAAAAGCTATGCCATGAAAACAAGTGTCATCGTTATCATTATTTTTAGATACAGCCGGCCTGGCTTTGTTATATAGTGAATGCAGGCAATGTAGATGGTACTTTTCCTCAACCACCATCATGTCACCTGCTGACAGCTTGGCGAACAAAGCAGTGTCTAAGAGCACACCTATGCACATTTGTATCTACTTTGTATGTTGACGCTCCACGTAAATCTGAAGAGCCAGCAGGTTCATTGCAGAAAAAGCTAGTAGGCTAAGAAGAATGAAAATGCTTGTAAGCAGATCGTGTACGCATATCGGATGTACTTGGTCGACTTGTAATTAACAATTCCTTTCGACTTTGCTCCTCAAAAGCTTTTCTGTTGAATTTCAAACGACATTTCTTGTGCCACTGAGCCCGGGGTGTCTTCAAAATGGATTCTATGCCATACCCATCATCCAGTCGTTCCACGTCCAAGTCCATTGGTAAATGCTAAAGGGTCTGGAACTGGAGGATGTCATCAACCAAGGATGTATAACCACTACCAATGGGTTGCTTAGTTGATTTGAGCGAACACTGCAATAGTTCATGTGTGACTACTTGGCAAAGGGTGCAAATTTCAGGATTGGGTTTTGGAGATGGCTTTGATCGTTTGAAAGAAGTCTCCTTAGGGTCCACCAGAAAATATTGCTTCGACATACTGGCGAATCAATAACCCTCTTCTAATCAAAAAAGTAGACACAAAATTGAAATATATTACTATCATGTACTATAGAACAGAAATATACATAATCGTAAGCAAAGAACATCGATAACTAATCTGGTTGCTGAGCTGTCGCGGATACATCAAAAATTACATTTTTACATATTTACACTTCCTTAATTTTCGAATTAAAAAAACTAAAATCTGTTTCAAGAATTTGTTTAAATTATTGCGACACTTCACCAGGTCAATGAGATATCGAGGTTATCGCGAAAATACATTTGACTCCTTTTCACCCTCTTAATTTTTGAATTTCTAAGAACCAATGCTAAATGGGTGCCTACTCTTTAAAACGAAGTCTCCTTAAAATTTCATGCTTATAGGTTCAGTGGTTTGGGCTGTGTTGTTAAGTGACTTCACTGGGTACTTAGTTATATGTATAGGGATGTATGGTCGTTTATGTAGTAAAAAAAAATCACAAACTATTCTTATAATCAATTCTAAACAGTCAATAAATGAATAGGCAGTCATACAACATTTTAGCAATGCATGAATGCCATTACACACTGTTTGCTTTGTAAGTTAAACATATGTTACTATTAGCCTTAATGTAGTGACAACCATATTAAATTAGGCCTCTCACAGACTTCACAGGTCAAATCTTAATTCAAACATTACGGCCTAAAATAACTAATGTACAAATTTCATGCTTTTCTCATAAAGTGCATAATTCGTCTCATTTGCCCCGCTAAACAGCTGCACTATATGTGTGTGTTTTTGCAGAGATATAAGGAAGATGGATCCAATATAAACTAACGGAATCTGCTGCAGGTAGCTCCATAAATAACACAAGAAAACGTATATTTTCTGTTAATTTTAGAAGAAACAAAAGTATTTTTATTAATTTAAAAAAAAGCTTAAAAATTTATAACAGTATCAAACGTAATTGTAAATACACATTTTTAAACGAAATTAGGATTTCATGTTATTAAAATACAAAACATTATATTTGCGGTTTCGAGACAGAATGAAAAATTTGGGTCGTCTTTAAACAAAATTAAGAGGGCGTGGTACATAATTTAAGACTAAAAGCATTGATCTATAACTGTAGATTTCTTAAAGTAGTTCAAGTGGTGAACAATTACAATTGCATATTTGTATGAAATAGTGTTAGTTTTGTACACATTACTTGAGAGAACACACACTTCTAACGAAAGGCACTTCAAAGTCAAAATTTGCGTATTTTTACTTCATACAAAACTTGAAAACCAGTTAACATAATTAAATGGAAAAAATCACATCAAAACTACGTGTGACCGTCTATGGCTTGTAGCATATCAGACCCATTACAAAACATATTTATGTTATATAAAAAATTTCAAAATTTTAAATTTGTTTTTTACTTCTAGAAATTTATTTTATGCACAAAAATATTTTATATGTTTCAAGCCATAGAAAGTTACGTGTAGTTTTGATGTAATTTTTTCCACTTCAATATATTTACTGGTTTTCAAGTTTTGTATGAAGTAAAAATATGCAAAGTTTGACTTTGAAGTGCCATTACGAGAAAACTGGCTGAGCTAATTTTTTTTTTCGTTAGAGGTAAATGTACTCTTAAGTAATGTCTACAAAACTAACACTATTTCATACAAATATAAAATTATCATTTTTCACCACTTGAACGCCCTTAAAGCCAATTTGCGAAAACCAAACAATAGCAATCCTAGACAACAGCTTTAGCCAACGGTTTAAACAAAATTGTTTTCAGTGTTACGAACTTCTGAGGCACAATCTCTGACGCCGGAACCTCGCGCATTTAACTGCGGCGCAAGAGATCATGCGTAACGAATTAGTAATTCTGGATAAATATTTACTCATATAGTTGGCAAATACCATTATCTAGGATTGTCGTGGAGTATTTTATCCACATTGGCTTCGAAAAAATCGTAGAAATCAATTGATGTTTTCAGCGCTTGTTTATCTACCACGCACTCTTAAAGAAACATTAAATTTCAGCTTCGGCACACAGTGTGCCCTTTCAGTGGCGTAGGAACAATTTTCAACTAGGGGAGGAATAGATATAAAGTGAGAGAGGCAGGACATTTTTTCCAACTTGAAAATTTGAAATGTCTAGGTTCAACGCGTTGTTTAAAAGCACTTTAAGCTAAATGAAAATATTGAAAGCACTAATAAGTGTAATTATAACATTTTGACAAGAATTCGTCACGCCAGAAACGCGTACACTCAGTAATTTTACTTACCAGGGATGATTAATTTAATCTTTTTACATGAAAATTAAAAAAGAGGGAAATATATGCCTTCCATAAACCCCCTATCACCCCCCCCTCCCCCGGTTCTTCCGCTTACATCCCTTTTCCGTGTTCCGAATGATTTTATTTCCTAGTAATACGAAGCCTAGCGTTTCAACACAAAGAAAATTAGATTCACACAGTTATTAACTACATAAAACTAGCAAATGGTACTTGTTGATTTCGTGTCATCTCCAAAAATTGATGATTCATCGTCGCATGTACTTCAAATGTATTTGAAAATATAAATACACGTATTAACAAATTAGTATAAAAATACAGTATGTAACAGTTAAAATTTTTAAATTATTTTATTTTTTTAATTTTACAGTTAGTTGTACTTTTTTTTAAATTTAATAGAGATATTTGATAAATTTACACGATGGTTTGAAGTAAGTGCTAATGCTCGATGGTTAGAGGCTCGATTATATCGCGTATTCATCTGGTAGTAGCTTAGACTTCTCAGTCCTGTACACATACTGGCTACAGTCAAGTATTCATTGGCTTCTAACCATACACGCAGGTACCACGTGTGTTCGCAACGATTTATTTCCTTATTTATTACTGGTTTGCCGTCGTAAAATGTGTATCAGAGCAATTGTCCTACGATCACAGTAATGATAGTGAAGTATACATCACTGACGTTCAAACTGACCTAGAATCAATACGCGAACTACTCGTGCCTCTATCGATGGTAAACAAGCACACAACAAGGCAGTATGAGCAACTTTATGCGAGTATAAGTACAGAATACAGGATTAACAACTTAATAAAGAATAAAGTAGAGATTGTGGAAAATCACGACAGTATTTTCTGCCAGCATATTCTTCAAATAAGTGTAGCGCCTTGTATGATTGGTCTACGGTTATGTGGAACGACCTAGCTGTTTACAGACGAATCAGAGACGTTCAGTAGTTGTAGCGCACCAAATTACAACTGACCCGGTCAAATAGGTATCCACAAGTAATGCGTGCTTGTAGGCTCATCGCTTTTTTTTTCCCGTATATTAACTCAGCGCGTCCCTATGGTACTGAATTCACAGACATTATTGAGTATCTTGAATACTGATACAATGTAAATCGCCTTACAAGTTTATGCAATACATTACATTTTACAGTTACAGTGCGAAAACTAGCATTTAGAATTTGAGTGAAACTTTTTTTTTTGTATTTAAGACAATTTTCATTGGTATTGTTTACAAGAATTTCAAATTTGTTTGGAACATTTCACTCAAATATAAACATTGCAATATTTAGTGATGTGCTATTATTGCCAAAAATAAATAAGTATGCCCAAGTCAAATAATTAGAATGGAAAGATCGTTAATAAATGCATATAAAACGACTAAAAATCGCAAACTTACCGACAAAGCTCAATACTAAAATTATTATGTATATTTTTTTTACAAGGAAAATGCTTCGTCAAAGAGCATTACAGTACGCAATAAAATGCTACTGAATTTTTCGACCTCAAATACGAACAGAACGGGTGAGCAATAAATAAAAACTCTCACGTAACTTCTTAGTTTATCTGATTCATCATTATTTGACTGCAATTATTTTCCTTTCGTTATTTCCGAAATCAATTTCCACTACACAATATCTTTCTTTTCAGACTGAAAAGCATTGAATATTTAACGACAATCAATGCGTGCAGTAACACACGTCGAACTACTTCACGTCTAAGTGATCTCCCTCCCCCCCCCCTTTTTTTCCACATCCAAACTTATTAATAAAAAAAAACCAAAGCAGACTGCAAAATAACTTCTACACAATAATTAACGCATTAATGCTACGAAGGTCATCACCACGCCTTCAACTGTGGAAGTTTCTGGCAAGTTGAATCCGTACAGCCTAGTTTGAGTTCGAAGCGCATGGTCTGTACACTGCTTAAAACAAAATTCCTGTCGCACACTAACTTTGGGAGAACCGAGGGCTGAGCAAACGTTTCGAAAGTAATATTAAACACGTAAATATGCTGGAATACGAGCTTATCCCGAGACTTGAGCACCATAGCAGTGTACATTTTTTAATAGAAATTTACTGTACTAACTCAACTACAACACACACAACAATAATAGCTTACTTCTCGATGTTCACGACGTGTTGAAAAAGTGGTACACAACACACATTATAAGAACATTAGGCAAATATTATGAATAGCTAACCGCCGCATACTGGCCGAATTTTTTACTTTATAGAGGTAAAGTTTATTAATGAAAAACATTTATAATGCGAGAAGTAGTCCTACGTACAGGATTTTATTAGGTTATATTATATTAGGGTAGGTCAGGTTAAATTACTATCATTTAGGTTAGATAACATAACTTAACTAAACCAACCATAATGTAACTTAACCTACAGTAATGTAACTTAACCTACAGTAATGTAACTTAACCTACAGTAATGTAACTTAACCTACAGTAATGTAACTTAACCTACAGTAATGTAACTTAACCTACAGTAATGTAACTTAACCTACAGTAATGTAACTTAACCTACAGTAATGTAACTTAACCTACAGTAATGTAACTTAACCTACA
>PNEQ01131100.1:6352-25715 GCA_003012365.1 Medauroidea extradentata
GTGATCTTGTGTGGTGCTGACTTGAGTAGATTGGTCACAGTCTTCTGAATATGAGCTGCAGCACCAACAAAATTTGTACCACAGTCTGCATAAATGTGTGAACAAAGCCCTCAATGTGAAACAAAATGAGACACTGCAGCAATGAAGGCAGCTGTCGACAATTCTGACACAACCTCCACATGAACAGCCTTTGTCGAAAGACATATATAAACAGACACAAATAAGCCTTTTGTGTTGGTGCCTTCTTCAGTTTGATGGCCTTGATAGTAAAAAATCCAGTGAAATCAACCCCTGAGTATAGAAACATAGGTTGAGGGGTGACTCGAGACCATGGAAGATCACCTATAAGCTGAGGAGTAGCCTTTGGTTTGCAGCGAATGAAATGAGATATCACAGAACGAATTAATCTTCTGGCTCCCAATTTCCAAAACTGCAATGCTAACATTGCATGCAACAACTGTGAAGAATCGTGCAAGTAGGCCACATGACAGTAACTCACCAGCAACTTGACAACATGATTGTCGTGAAGCAAAATAACTGGATGTTTGGCAGCAATTGACAGTGTATCATTCTCCAGATGGCCGCCCACCTTGAGTAATCCATCAGGGTCAAGGAAAGGCGCTAGTTGCTGTATACAAGGGGAGAAAGTCTTATTTCTCTTAAAGAGTTGCAATTCCTTCTGAAAGGCCTCCTGTTGAACTATAAAACACAGTTTTTGAGTAGCTCTGTTTAATTCACTGACAGAAAGGGATCCACAGAGCTCAAGGCGTGGTAGGGAGATTGACTTAAGAGGTGCCAATTTTGTTTTGGCTACCGGTATTACCAACTTATCAGCTGTTACCTGATTTGGAAATGTGAGGCTGATATAGATAACTGCAGCATACCCTTTCTCCGATGCATCTGAAAAACCATGTAACTGTACATCAATAAGAAATCCACTAGCATTAGCATACCAGCGGGGAATCAACAGAGAATTTACAGTCACAATTCCGTGCATAAACTGCTGCCATGAGTCAAGAAAAGAACCAGGAAGAAGATAATACCAACCAAGTCCATGTAACCACAATGACTGAAGAAAAATTTTTGCCCTCATCACAACAGGGGCCAACCAGCCCAAGGGATCGAAAATCCTAACAATATAGGACAGTTTAGTAGATAATGATAGCTGTTCTTCTACATATGTAAAAGCATATCCAACATTCCATTGCAGTCCAAGAATACTGTGAGTTTGTTGCAGATCATTAGTGAATGAGATGACCTCACAACTGGCAGCTGGGAAACCATTTAGCAGAGCAGAATAGTTTGTGGTCCTCTTACGCAACTCGAAACCACCTTTCCCCAACAGTTGAATAAGTTCCTCTGGCAATTCAAACGTTTCTTCAAGTGATGCAGCACCCGTAATAATATCATCAACAAATGTCTGAGTTTGTAGTACGTTTGCTGCCCTAGGAAACATCTGTCCATCAACTGCAATCTGCTGTAGCATTCTATTGGCATGGAAAGGTGAACTTGTTACACCGTATGTGACAGTGTTCAGTTGGTACTTGCCTAGATTCTTAGACATGTCTGAACATCACAAAATAAACTGGTACTTTCTTTCATCAGGATGATGAACACTTCGTCAGTACATATGTTTGATGTCACAACATATAACAAATTCATGAGTTCTGAACTTGCAAAATATATTCACAATATTTGACTGTAATTTGGGACATGAATACAAACAATCATTTAAAGAATGTCCTGTCGAACTCTTGGCACTAGCATCAAAGACAACCCTAAGTTTTGTGGTTGAACTGAAAGGTTTCAATACTCCATGATGAGGAATGACATAACCAGTGTGTATCTGGCTTGAAGATAAACTACACAGCTCAGTGTGTTGTAAAGTCTCATAGTCGGTCATGAAAATCCTTGTACAAGACCCAAACATCAGGCTGAGTAAGCAGTTTACATTCCAATGACATGAATCGCTGATTGGCTAACAATTGCGACTGACAAAGCACCATGTCAGGATGGAAAGGAAGACCTACACCATAACGACCTGATGGTAGATGGTAGTGTGTTTCTTGGTAATGCTGCTCACATGCAACATCATCTGGACACAAATGCTTATCAATGAGGGGTTCCTCCAATTCCCAAAACCTTTTCAGCGTGGACTCCAACATATTAGTGCACAGTAATGCTATTGATGGGTTGATTGGTTCATTAGTACCAACACATGCCGTAGGACATTTTCCCATCAAAACCCACCCAAAAGTGGTCCCAAGGGCAACTGGTAATCCTTCTCCTAGGCTAAGCTTCCCTCCTGTGAGGACTTGAGAAAATACTTCTGCCCCCAAAATCAAATCAACTGCGCCAGGAGTGTCAAATGCTGGATCTGTAAGAGGAATTGACCCTAACTGCTTTCGAATCACAGTATCAGTATTTGTAGGGGGCATTGGATTGGTTATCTTGGAAACTACTAACATAGAATGATTAAACATTGATGACCTGTTTATTCCTGACATAATATTTGCAGTTACCTTACCGTGAACCTTGACATAACACTGGGACAATCCTGTGACTTGGTCGTTACAATTTTCTCGTGGCAAACACAACTCTCGAGATAATTTTTCTGAAATAAAACTTCTTTGTGCTGCACTGTCTAAAATGGCTCGGCATTTATGACGGTTACCTTGTGAGTCAGCAAGTAAAACAAGAGCGGTGGATAATAGGATCACAGAGTGACTGGAATGTGTGGCGGACACTCCTACAAACTGAGAGAGAGACTCATTTTCATTTGGAGAAGTAGACAAATTAACTTGAGGATCTGCTCCATACAGCGACTGGTCACTAGCCTCTTTTGCAAAATGTAACAATGAGTGATGGTGTTGTCCGCAGTGTGAACAGACATGTTGTGAAGGACAGTTGGCTACAACATGAGATGTTCCCAAACAATTGAAACACAAACGTTTTTTACGTACTATCTGTTGTCTTTCATCAGGTGATTTTTCTAGAAACTCAGGACACTTGTAAAGTGTATGCAGTGTCTGTAGGCAAAAAATACACTTTTTCCTACTCCCCAGAGAATTAGAAAAAAAAGACTGTTCTACTACTTGCAAGATTGCCTGTGCTGTATTTAGAAGCAATCGAATTCGACTTGGTTCCTACTTCTGGCGCATTCTCCATTTTGGAAGCTTCCAACTGTAAAAATGTAATCAGTTCCTCAACCTCTGGGAATGCATCTGGCGTGACTGTGCGATACTGTTCAAACTTTGTTCGCAGAGTAATGTCTAATTTTTTCATCAGCAGGGTAAGCAATACAGGATTACTTTTGGTAATGGTCTGTTCTAAGCTATCAAGAGCACGAGCATTCTCCAGAAAAGTTGTTACAAAATGACTAAGTGGTTTGTGTTGTGATGTTGTAACATTTGGCAATTCTAGAATTCTATTAATGTGGCGCATTACCAGTTTTCGGGGGTTGTGGTACCTTGAAGACAGACTCTGCCATGCAACTTTGTAATTTTCAGCAGTTAATGGAATGTCCTAATGAGTTGCAAAGGCTCACCCCTTAAAGATCCAACTAGGTAATGATACTTCTCGACCTCAGAAAGAGCTTGATTATCATGAATTGTGGCCTTAAAAAATTGACAAAATGTTGGCCATTCTTCCCACTGACCTGAGAAAATTGGCAAATTGAGTTTTGGCACTCTGACGTTCGTGTGGGACCTAATTGCTGCTGTTGGCTGCTCAACACTGGACAGAACAGTCGAGAGAGTAGTATGGGTGTCCATAGTGATAGATGCCAGCCTTGAGTGTGTGTCGGCCAAGAAATCTTCATCGTAGACAAGAGAAACATTATCAGACTTTAAAAAGCTGTCAATACATGTGTTAATTGTTGCCTCAATGCTGTTCAAATTTGACAACAATACCCCTGCTTCGTGTATACCAGTTGCAGATATCTCACTATTATCAATGAGTGTAGAGACACGAGCAATAATCTTATTTAACGAGTTCTCCTGAAGTCTTAGCTGCATTGATAAACCTTTGAAAATCATGGTGTGAGAATCAAAACAACACCACGTACAAACAAACGAAAGAGAGAGAAAAAACCTGGGTGACTAATAAGATAAGTAGAATGCACAATATCACTGGAAACAAGATAGAATGAAGGCCAAAGATAATACACAGAGCACCTCACAAAAACAAACAAGGTTATACTCACAACAAAGTATCAGCAGACAACAAGTGTAAATTTTACGAGACAAAATGAGTTGGAGTGAACGAGACATAAGTGCACTTTCTTGAGACCAGATCAGGGCAAAAGGAACACCAAAATAGAAGAAACAGTTCAGATCTGAGAAGAAACTAAATAATCACAGCTGCCGCTGTGCCACAGTCATAACACAATATTTGAGACAGTTAAATGTTGACATGTCCTGGGCAACAGATCCAATGCACACTGCGTCGAGTTTGACTTCTTCACCACATCAAAGATCGCTGAATCCATAAACACATACTTGATGTATCCGGCCCGGAGGACCAAAAATGTTTGGGAAGAACACATAGCATAAGTATATGTACACAACTACCGGAGGACCAGGAAATCAATTCCGAGACACAGGACATAAGAGTACACAAATTCACTGAGCCACCATCTTTTTATTTACTTCATGAACACAACTGGTTGCTATGGCTTGTTTTCGTCCATAGAGATTCAACAGATGTTTTGCAAAATAAAGAGCAAGGTTACATTGCCTGTCTTTTATTAATTAATGCCTATGATGATTTACAAATAACGCAACTTCCAAAAGGTTATCATTCACCAAACAAAAGTTAGATGTTAGAGTTTCAAACTAGCCATTGTACAAAAAAGTGTTCGCTGCAAGATAGAAGACTCGAGCTTCACCAAACGTCTCACAGTTCACTCTCCACAGAAACCAAAGGCAACAAACAAATAAACAACTATTACATCAGCTACTATTATCTAAAGTTTTGCACTACTGCTCCCCATGTTCGCAACACCAAGACAGACAGTTTGTTACATTTTTAAAGTTCTGCATCCCCGCGCCAGCGCACGCGACACCTCACTGACCAATCTAACCTTAAATGTTTCTTTATTACTGTTACATACGTTTATATGCTAACATAATTAGCCGGTTGAAAATGTTCAGAATTTCTATAAAACTATTCTACAAATGTTTCAAATGTTAAACATGTAGGAAGTTTCACTGTTACTTTACCAAACATTTGTTAGAACTGTGATCAGTCTCTGTCAACATTAGCATTACATTGTTTCCTGCACACTAAGATCTAATTTTTTGTAGTATTGTAATAATTTACTACATACAACATACAGTATTAATCTAGCTTTCAAATTTCTGTACTTAGAGTCTTCTATAAATATTATAGAAAAGTACAGTACTTTATTTTTTCTTTTTGTCTTTATACATGTAGGCAAGACGTAAACTAGATCAACTGTGCCATCTGTAGTAAGCACTTGTTTACAAAAACAATTTTGTGATTTCTCACAAATATAATAAAAGAAGAAATTTGAGATGAAAAAGCAGTCTCAGGGGGTTTCTTAGGGTACTGCGCCGCGAAAGTAGTTCTGCTCTTGCGCACCTTTTGTCCCCAATTATTATATTTGTGTTGATAAAGAATATTATTTTGATGTAATGACTATAAATTCAAATTTTGGGCTCCTTTCTTATATGTTTTATGTGTAATTTTCTTGTTTTTTGGTAAGAATGGGCATGTGTAATCGTGGGGACTGGTCGTACAATTCACCTGTGAAAATAAATGTAACTATTGACGAATCTGAGTTTCTCACTTCAAGTTAAAACCTGACTGATGGGTGTATGAAAACTAATCTACAGTTAACAAAACAGAAACTGAGCTATCCGGAGCACGTCGGCTTACACAACCTTAACATCACCAGTTGAGGCGTAAATAAACAAAGAGACTTCAGTGACATAACCTCAACGGCCCGAGCAGTAAGACGCGTCACACCACGAAAATAAACAAAAGACTCTACGTTAAAATTCCCGATTGTATTTGATATTAAAATTTTAAAAACATAATTTAATTTGTTCACGTCCCCAATTACTAAGTTATTGAATTTTGTTAGATCACCCCGCAAACCTGATAAACAAGTACTAAGTAAGGCACACTGCCTGTAGGTAAAGATTTAAATTAAAATACACAAAAAAATATTTTATACAAATTTAAATAAGATAGGCAGAGGGAAGGTACCTACACACTTCACATGCAGTGCATGCGTGCGTGCGTGAGTGTGTGTATGTATATATATACTATACACAATGTGTTGTACAGGTTGCATGCAACAACAGATATTAAATCCAAATATAAAAAACATACAAGACACGTTGGTAAAGTGGAGCACTCTGTATACGTAATTCTGTTATCTGAAACTGACACATCTGACTTATGATCTGTAAAGTTTGGAAGCATGGTTGGCTCATAGTGGTGTACAGGGCGAAAGTTAAAGTGCAATTTTAATGTAGTTCCGGGTGGGCTCCAGCTACTTTTATGTGGAGTATAATGAGACTGTTAGTGAATTGGCCGTGGCCCGACGGCCAGGACTATTCCCTGTGCCCCTGTGTCTTTCGAGGAATGACCAATTGACTCGCGATGTGACAAACTGGCTCGTCACATGCCTTACTACACACACCCAAACAATAAAGTAATAATAGGGTTAAATACTTACAGTTGCTGGTTTATAATGAGTCGTTGTATTACCCGATCAGATCAGTGATGTGGTACACCGTTTGGGTGCTGAAGCGGGCACGCAGCACAAAGCTCCGCGTGAGCTTACAATGGCTGCATGAACACCGCGCTGATGGGAATAATTAAGGGTTATAACCGGGGGGCTAAAGTCTGCCTGGTGGATCGGCGTACTCGAGGGACTAGAGGTAAATAAGCGGTTCCAGAAAAATATTATTTTAGTTAAAATGATAAGCGAAAAGTTAGTGTCACCTAGCCAAGACGCGGTATACGACATGACCAATCAGCTAGCCCACTTCTCACAGACTGCTGGGGGTTCGGGCACGACGAGGGAGGGTGGCTCTGTCGTACTGCCAAAACTAAATTCCCAGGATGCAATGGATGAGACTACAGACTGCTGGGGTTTCGGGAACAACGAGGGAGGGTGGCTCTGTCGTACTGCCAAAACTAAATTCCCAGGATGCAATGGATGGGACTACACTCTCCTACTAAATATGTTACAATTCTTCAAAATAACCCTGGCTTATCATGCCTTTATGAGGCCTAGTGACATATACCGTACTATAATCTTAATACACATATTTATTTAATAAGAGAAGCTAGCCAAGAGAAATTTAGTTGGTACGTTGCAGAGGTGGCAACACTGGGTTGTACAAGTTTTACCTACAATATTAAAATATACATTGTACTGCATTTAGTGTACTTGAACTGCAAACGTCATAGGCGGCTTCTTCATGACGTCACGATGCTAGGGTTGGTAGGGGCAAAACGCAGAAAGGACAGCCTGTGTGTGTCGTCAGACCAGGAACTCACCCATACTCATAGCAGGAGCACGGGCAACAAGGGCTGATATATGCAGCTGCGAGCGCCGTCAGAACTTCTATTATCCATACGTACAGTAATCAGAGGCACTAAAAAACGTGGATCCTGTCAAAAGATTAAACTCTAACTGTCAGTGTCAGCGCCGTTCCTACTCAGTCTGGATGACATATGCAGAGATAACACTTGCCATTAATTGCTGACGAGGTTTGTGGGGAAGCAGAATGTTAAGTCTCGGTCAACCCGTTTTGTACTAGTAGTGCACTGTACATCTGCAGATGATGTCTGCCAAACGTAAACTTCCTGGTGGTGGCAACAAGTCAAGCAGCAACAAACAAAGGAAAAAGTTGTATCAATGAAAGAAAAGGTCGAGATACTACAGAACTAGGTGCAAGCACGTCTGTTGAACATCTCAATTCATTTTATGATGTGAGCATACTTTACGACATAAACAGAAAAATCAGCACTGCAAAAGTTATGTACAGTCAAACCTCTTTAATACAAACCAGAAGGGACCAAAATTTTGGCTCTTTGTAATAATGAGATTTGTATTAACAGATGTTCACTAAAGTCTTAAAAAGTTTCTAAAATTTTTGTCATTCTGTTTATCCCAACAAATCAAATAGTATTTTCATCACAATGACTTCCTTTTGCTTGATAACTTCATATTGAATTGTTTAATGCATAAACAAAATTTTTATTAAACAGTAAAATAAAAATTACATTTCTTGTCGCATTCCAAGGGGAATAAAAATTGCTTTGTATTATAAAGAGAACTTCGTATTAACAGGGTTTGTATTAACGAGGTTCCACTGTACTTGAATGGATTAATGTTGTTCTGAATCAGCGGCTACTTAAATTGACCAACTGGTTCTCAAACATTAGCGACGCTAATCTGAAACAACGTAAAACTGTACAACGTAAATTATTCGAGGACCTTACTGTACTCATACATAATGTGAAGTCCCCTCTGGCAGGTATTTGTTGTTTTAGATACATAATGTTATTTCATAGGAAAAATGTCTTCGATAATTTTAAGTAATTTCAATTTGCGTCACTGATTTTAGGAACCTAACCCCGATGTAAATCAAGGACTCACTTTTGTTAACTGAACATTATAGAAAAGGGAGAAGGGGAGGACACCAGCTTGCTGTCCTCTACCTTCAACAGACGTGAATATTCAGCTACACACAGCCCCTGCTGTCTCACACTACACAGTCAAGGTCATATATTGTAACGCTAGTAGTTTTGTTACAAAACAAGAACATTATCAACTGCAGTTTTCATTAACAACTTCACTATACATACAGTTTGGGAATTTTCAATTAAAAGTTTGTATTATGTGACAGCAAAGAATGTAAAATTTTATCTCTAAATTTGCGGGCTAACGAAGACCTTTAACAAAAAAAATTTTTAGCATAATCAAGGTTTTACTGCAGTAAAAAATGCAATTTTAAGTCACATATGGTCTCTGCCAGATTACCATACACATATGGTCTCAGTCAGATTACCTCATATCGGAATCGTGCCTTGGCCTTGTCGAAGTTCCGTGTTGCCTTCCTCTTCTTGCCGCTGGGTGTGGCAGCCAGCCTCTTGAGCACGGGTGGCACAATGTAGTCTGGCACGTTGCTGAGGTGTGGCTTCCGCTTCACCACGCGTAGTACTTTGTCGTGTCGTAGCGTCTGTAGGTCTCGTGGGTTGTCCGCAAAGTATCCCTGAACCAGGTGCAAACAGGAACATCACCCATTTATGTCAGCATACCAGTGTTTGCTAACAAAGACGACGAAGGAGAGCAAAATTCTTGTTTACAGTCACATCATTCTACCATATTGTACAAATGTTTCTTGAATACGCTTGTAAAAGGTACACAATATACAGCATTTGTATGTGAAGCATACTGGCCAGAGTGTCTTCTCACACAGAGCAGTGCCATTTGAAGGCACTCCATCCAACAAACTAAATAATTAAAACTAAAGATATTATAAAAACTAGCAGCTATTCTCCTGGTTGTGAGCAGGGTAAAAAATATAAATACACTATGTTAATAAAAAGTAGAACCTGATTGGTTCTTTACATTCTACCACCATCTTTTATTTCAGTAAGTACGAAAAATTAAATGAAACCCAGAGTTCAAAAATTATATTTAACTTTTGGACGCTAGTGTTAATGCAAGCTATTTCAATTATTTACTGTACATACATACAGGCTGTCCATAAATTATCTCTACACCTTTAGACTTTAATAACTTTAAAACTACACAAGATAACAACAAACAGTTTTCAACATCCAGCAAGATAACTCGTAAAGTTTGTTTTTTACGTTCCTTGCCAAGACTGATGCAAATATGTAATGACATTTTGAAAAACGTTTGTTTCTCAGATGAGTCATGTGTCAGGCAAACTGTTGTAATGTTCGTATCTGGGGATTAGAACCTCATCATGTTACACGTGAAATGGAAAAAGACAGCCCCAAAATCAATGTGTGGTACGGACTTATGCACGATTGCCTCATTGGTCCATTATTTTCCATCGAGTTTACAACCACAAGGGGTGTTTACTTGAACATGTTGCAAGAGTTTGCTGTGCCACAACTGGACCATCTGCAACATGACGTCATTTTCCAGCAGGATGGGGCACCTCATTGGCCGTCAATTTCCGGGTGAAAATTTACAAACAGGTGGATCGGATGAGATGGTCAGACTCAATGGCTGCCATGATCACCTGAAATTACTCCACTTGACATCTTCCTATGGGATTTTGTAAATGATCAGGTATACCGAACCAAGGTAACAGACCTGCAGGACTTAAAAGACACTCATTCGTAATGCATTTCAACATGTCACTGTGAATGTGCTGGAGCATAAATGGAGACAAATTGAATACGACTGGACATTATCCGTGCCACTAGGCATGCACACAACAAAGTGTATGAATGAGATAAAAAAACTTGTCGCATGTTGAAAACTGTTTGTGTTATCCTGTGTAGTTTTAAAGTTATTAAAGTTTAACGTTTAGAGATAATTCATGGACATCCTGTATTTCTTAAAGTGTTTGCATTGCTTAGTTTTCTATAAGTCTACATTATAAAATTATTTAAAGTAATACATTTTTGAAAAAATTTATTTCACCTTGAGTTTTTGGGAGTTGAACAGTTCGTTTTTAATTTCTTTGAGGCGTGCCTCTCGTACGGCAACCCTCGTAACAGCCCGCCACGTGTCATAGGCTCTGTACCTGAAGCCGTCCACTTCCTCCATTTTGAACTCGTATTTCCTGAAGAACATGGCACATTCTAATTTGCAACAACACTCCTCTTCGATGCTGCCAACCACATAAGAGTGCCACGACAACACTGACTGCTCATATAGAGCTAACATTACAAAGTATATTCTAATTCCCAGAGGAAAAGCTGTTAAATAAAAACACTAATATGAGGCAGAGTGAAAGTAACAATTTGTTATTATATATAATATTGGGCAATTGGAGTACGCAAAGACAGATATTGAATTACCAAATGGGTATTGAACAGTTGTAATTTGATATCGTAAACAGGGCCGTGCCAATCCTTTTTAATATTATTTTTTCCTAGACTATCCTTAACACACTAAGGTTTTATTAACTCGAAAGCATTATGTAAAATAAATAACTAAATTAAAGATTTATTTTAATTTAAAATTCACATACATAAAATTGTCCTGGATGACCAAAAGTGGTGCATAACGCAGTTAAAGTTTATGCTGGGGCATAGAACTTAGCTAAAATGTAGAACGTGGCAGAAAGTAGATGTCCAGAGAAAGGACATGTTGAAAGAATACGGAATTACTGGAAATAGAAGTATTGGGCTTTTGTTGATTACTTGAAATATTGACCCCTTTGTTGAATAATTCTTAAAAATCTTTTAAAATTGAAAAGTTGAATTATCAGAGATGCTTGAATACTTGAATTATTGGATTATTGAATTATTCTTGAACCCTCCACAACGGAGGGTAGTCTCGATAGCTTGCATCTTGAAGTATACAGAAAAATTACCTAAGTATTGTAACAATTGCCTCAAAATTCTTTCACTAACAGACAAAATTTAACTACACTAGATGACGTGAAGACAAATAATAAAAATATCATGGGCATGAAGTTCCGAAGACTCTCCCCACAATCAGGAGCAACACAAATACATGTCACGTTTGTTGAGTAGAGGCTTTCCCAACGCGGTAAAAGAACGCTGCACAGCAGGCGTGGTGACGCTAATTAATTTAGAATGCGGCCGACAGATGGCACGCGAATGTCAAGAAAGTGCTAAAATAGGGCTGAAGGCAGTATACTCCATGCGCAGCGCGTGCTGCATGTGGGAGAATGAAGAATCTAAGATGGTGCAAAGGTTACTTTTTATGTCTGCAGCCGAACTGAAATGCAGACGTGCATGAATTGCGCTAATGCAAGGACGCACATGGAAGGCAATGTCTCTACCCACGTGAGAACAGTGGCTATAGGCACGTACAGTATTTCCTGTGGGTAATATTACAAGATGATAGTGGTGTGGCGAGCTCCTAGGCTGTGAGGCGAGCCTGTGGTCGCTTTGCCTGAACTGGGAGATGTGAAAATAAACTGCAGTACAACTACGAGAAATACTGAGTAAAATTTATAATCATAGTACCCTTCAATTAATAATAAAAGTTTAAATTCAGTTTACAAATCACTCTCACATTATAAATAATAAAATATGTGGTGGAAAAATACAAAAAAAAAAATAATAATATACAGCTAATAAATGGCACACTGCTCATCTGGCAAATATATGCTAGAGGAGAAATATATATGACTAGGCCCGAAAGGCTCTCGTGCCATGATGCTACAGTTCACTGGTACTGACTAACTAGGAGGTTCCAGGACTTCTCATAAGTTGCTACGACACTCCGGTCCTCCCTTGGTGCACAGGGAGGCAAGTGGGATCAACCATATTTTACCATACAAACCATTTACCGTATTTTCCGGTGTAAAATGCAAGAATTATATGCTAATTTTATTCGTCATGAATCGCCATTCGTATTATACACAGTGCCGTATTATTTAAATACACAATTGGTTGTATTATTTAAAAATTTTCAGGCACAAAAGTGTCGAAAAATCTTTAGCCTTATTTACATATATTATTAGACTTGCTAATCATTACGATGCCAATATTGTCAATGATATCTAGGTAATTCTATTAATAGACATATGACTACAAATAAATATAAAATAACTTTATAGCAGATAAATGTACATAATACAGTAATTACTTTTCACCTGAATACGTTTTCTTCGCCTCCGTAACTAGATTTTAAAAATGCCTCCACTTCCTGCATCAGTGGTTTCTCTTGGACACTAACAAATGACAGCACAGTTCCCTGAAAAATAACTCAGGTTAGCAGCCAGCACGGCTCCTTAACGTGAAATGCACAAACTACAGTAGACATCTACACCAAAACCTAAGGATGTAATAAAATAGACATTGTAATTTAATCCATATTTTTCAAAAGCAGTTAAGTTAATTACAGTATATTGCTGATAATTAGAAGCAGTTTATTTCATTAGCTCATAGCTATGATTTTCTAACTAAATTAATTACACCAATATGAACACAAAAAATAATGTTTATGTACAAAAGTTAGAAATCCATAATTTTTTGTGAAAATATTACACATGTTTCTGATACAGAGGAACCAGGTTATAACGTTACTCAAGGAACCTAGTAGAAGAGTAACACCGTGGTGGCCGAATGGTCAGACAATTCGCCTCCCACCAAGGCGATCCGGGTTAAATTCCTGGCGGGGTCGGTCCCCGGATTTTTGCATGTGGGAATCGTGCCGGACGATGCCGTTGGTCTGCGGGTTTTCTCGGGGACCTCCGTTTCCCCCGCCACTTCATTCCGGTGCAGCTCCATGCTCACCTCATGTCACCCCTCACCAGCGCTAAAGACCTCGCTGTTAAGCGCTAACCAAAAATCTCTCTCACTCACTGGTAGAAGAGTAGGAGGGGAGGAGAGAGGGAGAAAAGTAGCAAAACTGTATAAGCAGGAATTAAATTTTACTCAAGTATATTTAAATTTAACCATTTTATTTACATTCAATCAGTCTGTAATGAAATTGAAAGGTAGCGAAGGTTGTGTGTCTTTAGAAACATTGAGTTTCCTACACTACTTGTCTTCCGTAGATTTAGAATCATCATCTTCAGGATCATAGTCCCTCATATCATTGTAACGTACACCAAGTTCATCTTCTTAACATTATGTTTCTATAGCTTTCATAAAGCAACTGCTTTGTTATTGCATCTGAAATGCTACTATAACAAAAATCTTTACTAGAAGTGTGGACAAATGTTATACGCAGGAAATAAAAGGTTTGTGGAAAAATTGTAGGACCGAAGGAAAAAATGTTATAAGCAGGAATGTTATGACAGAATGGTACTGTATACCAATCAAAGGAAAAGAACAAAAATTCAGAGGAAATCTGTTGAGTATTTTCAAAACATTATACAGACATCTCTCAGTTGAACGACTCTCAAGGGAATGAAAAAAATTCAATTGAAGGAGTTTTTAAAATGAATAATAAAAGTATGTTTGGACTTCAGATGGGACCAAAAAATATAGCTGTTGACATGAAACAATAGTTAAACTAGACGACTTTTCACTGAGAGATTACTGTATGTATTGCAAACACTGTATGCAGATTTCCAAGCCCTCCAAAATGACTAAAAAAAAGTCAACAAATTTATAATATAAGGCAAATATCAAGAATTACTACTCATGCGAATACTACTAACCAAAAAAGGCAGAAATGTACTATTTACGATTAATTTCAGAGAAATACTGTAACACTGATGTAAACAACTCCCAGCAATAATTAAGCCTGCATTATAAAAATTGTATAGTGATAAAGTGATGTAAAGATCTTGGAAAACGTGGAGTTAAAAGTACGCAAAATATTACTAATAAACATACAAAAAATATTTTATACACAATAACACTCACAGTTTAAACTCATTCTAGCACCAATTGAAGGCACTGAAAATACGTTACTGAAGTAAATTAAGATTATTTGCATATTGCACTAATGTACAAGTACGTACACATTAAATTCACATTGTATGCACATTGAACCGACATTACACGTCTTTGATTCCCATTCTAAAACATATTTAACACATTCTAATGGCAATAGAAGGTGGACAAATTAAGTAACGTACACTAAGCAACATACATTTTTGTATTAAAAGCTCAGTACTTACTCAATTTGATTGTGGATACAAATTCTTCCCTATAATCAGTTAAGCATTTTCGCCTTTCATCACGGAACCTTGGTCAATATTTCTCCTCACACGTACGCAAAACGTATTCGTTGCTGTGTCTAATTAAGCGAAATTTAAGTAACACCTATTATCCACGAGAGCCGCAAATTCTAAAACGCCCACTAAACACACACTACATACACCACTATCATGGCGCAAAGCATTCTTACTTCTAATGGTCATTTGTATTACACACCGTCAAATTTTCCCCTTAATGCACACACACATTGATGTGAAAACATATGTTAGTAGCATGGCAGTTTCTTTAATACTGGATCTGCAAGAGTAATGAACAGTTGTGTAACGTATTAGCCCTTACATAATGCTAGGAGCGCTAGAAGCACATCAACAGAAATCATGACGAGCATGTAAAACTGGAGAGTAGGTCTTAGAATTTACACGAAAAACTGCAAATTTCAAAGTACTGTAAGTAAACAAACTATTTCTTTATGTACAACACTTTTCACCACCGTAGAAACATTTATATCCGTAAACTACCTGTAAAACCAACAGTTTGGCCAAAACACGATGAGTAGTGATTCTTAATACCTATTTACCGCAGGCACTAATGCTGACCTGCTCACTCACACTCGCCTCAACAAGCAAGGCATCTCACCTGAACATTAATTAAAATTGTGCTATGTATTTTTACGGTTGGATAATGAAGAAAAAAGTCAGAGTTGGCCGAAAGAAAAAATTTTAAGTTTCCGCAAAGAAAATTAATGTGTAAAACAAACTCTGACAATGGACATTTATGCAATTTTCACTTTCTCAGAACATACCACAAAAAAACCTGAAACTGGCTAGAGTACTTGCCTGGCGTGTGATGAATCTTAGAACTTAAAGAGTGGTTTTTAAATAAATCCTATTTTTCCTTATGCACGTCCTGATGTGCTGTGAACTGGCTAGACAGCCGCAGTTACAGCAGGACAATAGACACACTGCATGTCATTTCAGCATCTTTCTTGTATGAAATATGGTATACTAGCTGCATGCATCAATGTCTCCCTTATTGCTCCTTTCTGTCCAGCAACTAAGAGACACTAATAAATGGGAGTGGAAGTAAAGCATTTAAGTGTAGGTAATTGTCCAGCCTCGATTTAATGCCAACCACATTTAGATAGGATATTTCCACATACTATCATGAATGTGCTGTACCAGCCACCAAACAGTTATGATATGTAATTGACCTAGTAATACGCTCCAAAGTACTTACAGTGTACGGTACATAATATAACATTACATAACGTAAAATACGAAGGAATACACATTGCATACCTCATTATTGCCTCTTGCAGTTCGGCCTGCTCTATGCACGTAAGCATTAACATCAAGAGGAAAGTCAAAGTTGATGACATTCGAAACACACTGAAAATCAATTCCTCTAGATACTCCACTCTCTTTGTCTTTCTTGCGTTTTGACCTGCAAAAGCAATTAAAATTTTCCTAGTAACAAAATTGACCTTCGAGATTAGTTCAAACAAATTGTGATTAAAAGTTAGTAAGTAAACAAAATTGTCAACACAGGTAACACAAAAAAATAAATAAATAAAAAATCTTCTACAGACAAGTATGTCCACTCCCACATGTTTACAAAGCAGCACATCTCTAGGATGTCCCTAGGACAGAGGTGACAAAATACAAGTTGTGGTCGACATTTCTAAACTCTCTTACGCTAAACCTATACTTTCCAGCAAAAATTAACTGCTTGATCTCAAAACTAAACGTAATAAAACTTTTTTTAAGTTTGTGTAAAATATTAATTAATGTGTCCTTTACAGTATTTACTTTTCTACAAATGTTTGCTGCTCTTACTATCACTTATGAACACATAGAACAGAGATAATAATGTACAAATCACTGTCAATGCACCTGTTAGTTTGTCGTGCTGCCCTCAATAATAATAAAAAAAAAACTATAAACTTATCTACTCTGTAAGATCCTCATAAATTATTTCCTAGTAATAAATTAATAGAAACATAGTAATTTCATATCAACTTTATGTTCAAGCAAGAATTTGTGTAACTAGTAGTTACCGTTTTGATCCTAGCAGAAACGAGAACATGACACAGATAATTGATTCCATTGCTTTCGTCAAGAACTGGTGGAATACAGACCTAACAATCAGAAGCAACCCATCCCTAATGTGCAACAGCGTGAAAATGAAAAACATTTGCTGTTTTACTACTTGCATAAAAATACTGATTTTCAAGTTCACCCACACCAAATTTTCAGTATACGTAAATTCCTGTTAACAACCAACAACACAGCTACACACACTACAGCTCGATGATGGAACATACTTCTGTTGTTTATTCTTGGAAGGCTTCCGACTATCCGGTTGCTCCAGGGCCTTCTCATCAGATGCAACAATAATGTCGTACAGCCCTTCGTTGAACTGGTTCACAGACACACACCTGATAGATGCAGGAAGTTCGGAGTTCAATACGCATGACTTGATAGAAAATTGCTCCAAGTACAGTTTTAGCCTGAAATGTAAACACACATCCTCCAGTGCTATTTATTTCTAACAAAGTTTTTTGAGAGCAATACACAATAACTCTTTTACATACTACTCATGATTAGACAGTACATAATCAACTGGACTACGTAACCCCACCAATACAAGTTAAGAATATAGCGAGACTTCCGTAATAACAAGCGTAATGAGGTACACCATCAGTAAACATATACAGTCTGTTGGAAAATTATTTGGTAATTACAAGTTAAATTATCATCAACAATCTGAAACTAAATTGAACAGCACAACTGTGTTTTAACTAACAAATGTCACTAGCTACCATCAGCACCCATGTTAAAATATTATAGGCATGAGAACCTAACACACAACCTTAAATAATTATTAAATGTAAAAACTTTCAGTTTGTTTCATGTCCAAGACCATAGATATGACAGTCACACCTAAAAGACGACAGCTACAGGGTGTACATATATTAAAACTAGCAAGTTAACACAACAAAACATAATAATTTCTTGTTACACATCAAACACTTAACTGTTTAGTAAGTAAGATTAAGAAGTAACGTTATAGACAATTTTATTGTATTTTCAGTTTTTGAGCTACAACAGTTATTAAAATTGTATTACCAAAAGTTCTCTTTGATAAAGAATAGATAGAGACATGCAAAATTCGCGTTATTTTCTTACAGCTGACTAGACTCCAAGTGACTATAGGCTCGTTCGACATCTCCCGCTGGCCGATATTGTCGTGACTTGCCGCGGAGAATGCTTACACGGTAGAGAGGCCAATCTCTATGAAGACGTAACACACGTAAATGACAACACATAAACGTTCATAGCCAATTGAAACGCGGATTATGCCATTATGTATAGGAAAACGAAGTTTAGTCCGCTATCAAATGATAACGCGAATTTTGCATGTCTCTAGGCATAGGATATATTTTTGGTTTACTGCATGGCATAAATAATAATGGAATATTTCATTTAATTGTCATGGTGAATCATTGCAAGGGAATTCTTGAAAGTCAACCTATAATTCTCTTGCAAGTATTCTGTATGACAAATTAATGAAATATTCCATTTTTATTTATGGCAAGCTGTTTACCAAGAATACAGTACTGTACAGTAGAACCCTGTTATAACATTTTTCAAGGGACCTGAGAAAAAAGTGTTATATGCAGGAAAATGTTATAAGCAGGAATCAGTATTATTACACCAATAAATGGATATTACACAAAAGTAACTTAAAATTTGATAGTTTGTGTACAGCAAATAAGCCTATAAAGAGATTAAATGAGGCTGTAGTTACTGTACCATCAGAAACGTGATTAATACATGTGTGTGCTGTGTATAATTGAGGCTTTCCCACTTGTCTGCTGTAGGTTCATGATCGTCATCTTTAGGATCACAGTCTTTAATATCACTGTGACTCGACGCAGCCCTTCTGCGGTCGCGGTGTGTCGCCTCTGAGGGAGGGTGTGAAAGGAAGCCATCGCCCGCTAAGACGGGCTGTGTCCCTCGGAGATCGCGGGGTTTTTCCGGCCCGAGGCGTGCCTCAGTGAGTGAGCTGAGGGGAGCCACGCTCGGATCGTGCAGAAGGGGGCGGAGCGCTTCTTTACTTGGGTCAGGTTATACTTCACTCACCTGGTATGTTAGAACAGCTCCCTCAGCAACCGTTGTTTACGTTCGCTCAGGGGCTGGGGTTCTTGCCGCGCCTCGCTCTTGAGCTGTTGGACACGTTGATGCGCCGGAGGGGCGTCTTGGGGCGGACGACGTCCCCTGGGAGGCAAATTCTGCTCGTCGGGGCGGGGGCGCGTGAGCGCACGATATTGTTCACGACAGAAGTCCTCAAACGATAACTGTGGTCCGGGAATCTTCTGAGGGGACGGTATCAAAGGCGGGCTTGATATGTGTATCTGAACGTGTTGCCGTCTCTCAAGGGCAGCCTTTTCTCTAGGTCCGTGTAAGGCTTTGATTTCACTCGCACTAATATGTATCTCTAGGATTTCCTGGGTATT
>PNEQ01131101.1:0-25615 GCA_003012365.1 Medauroidea extradentata
AGGTCGTTTGCAATTGATGTTGTTTCATTAATGCTGTATTCAAATAAGAAAATACACGGGACTACATGCAGTTATTCGCTACCAACCATACAAACAATAATGTAACTGTTGTTAATGTTGGCTTATATGCAGTAACGGCTAGTGATTTTTTTCAAAGGTTAAATCTTTAGTGTTCACTTTATTCCGAATGGCCTATACAGTTAAAGGCATACTGACATACACACAACCTCTGGTTCAAACTCTTCTTCGCTAATATCACCACATCTCAGAATGACGACAAAGCCATAAACCCAACCCTAACTTGGGACCCTTCCCTACCACTCCCTCACCCTCTGCAACAAATCATCTCCTTCATACTGGCCAAACTAGCACACCCTTCTTTTGCTAGTTCACTTCCCAACCACACCAACATCACACAATCAGAAAGATGAGCAATCAAAAGCCTCAAGTGCAACCAGGACATTGTGATTTTGTGATTTTAGGGCAATTCCACAAAAAACTGGACATTTTGCTTAAAAAATATTTTTTTTTGTATGGAGGTCAAAACTGCAGCAAAATGTTGGCAATAGTACGTATTTCATTTTCTGACATGGTAATGTTGCTATATTGCCAAGTTTGCATTGGCATTATTGAAGTAAGATGGCTACATTTTTTATGTTTATGTTATGTTGTTATAAGCTGTATCTTTGAAAAGTGTATTATGCAGGGGCGTCATGTACGGGTTAGGAATGCCCCCCTCCCCCTGGATTTAGACTTTTAAGTGTAGAAAATATATTTTTTGTATTTCGTTATTTAAATAATGCTAACTTAAAGTTTTATTATTAAAGTTTCTAATTTATACATGTTTAATTAATAAAAAAGATGCAACAAGGTCATTGACACAAAAAAAACCTTGCCCCCCACCCACGAAAAACCTGAAATGATGCCTCTTTTATTATGCAGTGAAAAAGTGCCTTTGTGATTTTGCAACCTTTTCTTAGTGAAAAGTGAGTATTTAAGATATTGTGATCATGGTTCATGATGATTTATCCTTTAAGTAATAAAATGTAATTAAAGCTTAAACACAAGTTAGAATGTTGCTGCCCCACACGTGACACAAATATGTTATGTTTTGTTCTCAATGCAACTGTTTTCACATTGTTATTTTCTTAAGGCATTCTGAAAACAAGTATTAAGTATAAAAATGAAAGATATATATTTTAATATTTTTACATAAAAAAACTTTGAAGAATCTATGGTTATAATTTGTCCTGCACATGACAATTCTGTAAGCAGTACATGTAAAACTCCCCACAATAACATTTTTGGGTTTAGGCTTCCTTGTCTACAAAAATATTATGTAACACTTATAACTACAAATTGGGTGCAAATGTAAACAGAGGGCTGACTAACCTATTTTTGTCAATTTAGGCAAGAATTAACATCACAAACCTTACCATAGGTAAACTACACAAACATCCCGTCAGTACGCTCACTATCTTGACTAGCTTTTAATTTATTTGTTGTTTATGTAGATAGAAAAAAGTGCTCTGCAAATTGTTTGCATCAATTATATGCTTTTCCTTCCCACAGCTGTGACAATGTCTGATCCAAGCCCGAGTGCCAGCAGAATGGAGAAGATGAGAGAAGAAGAAAAAAGGAAAACCCAGACTTCCGAAAAAAAAAAAAAAACAGATAAGTGAAACCAAGAGAAAAAAGAAGCAAAACATGGATGAAGCCGAGTTAAAGAAACAGAGATTATATGAAAGAGACCGCAAAAGACTGCAAAGGGCTAAAAAACGGGCTGAATCATCAAAACAATGTATCTCCACCTCTACTGCAGAATGTCCTCAATCTCTTGGAAAAGCCATATTGCGATCAGCACGAGCACTTCCCAAATCACCACGGAAGCAAAAGGTAGTGATAACAGGGTTGGCTAAACGCTTCCCTCTCTCTTTAGAAAATGAAATGGAGAATGCTATTTCTGTTTTGGGTAGTTCTTCACAGACGTTAAAGAATTTTTCTTAAGATCTGATACAGTATACACCTGCCCAGGTATGAAGGGCTACGTAATAATGTGGCAAAATGGAGAAAAGTTGAAACTACAAAAGCATTACCTCACTATGTTTTTAAAAGAAGCATTTGCAATTTTCAAGCAGGAAAATCCAAACTATGAACTTATGTTTTCCAAATATTGTAGTTTGCAGCCAAGGAATGTCCTCCTCATGAAAAATACACCGTCAGATCAGTGTACAGTAAGTGCCGAGTACATAAAAATTTTGTACTCAAGCTGAAGGGCCTGAAATAAATTTACACAAACTCATATTGGGAAAACATCTTATGCGACACAAGACTAAATTCTAATTGCTGGCAAAACTAGTGTGAAGCCTGCTGCATTGGAAAACGTATGCCAGTTCCAAGTGTGAGATTTCTTGGAAAGTTTGGGAAAACAATAATGAAAAATAGAAAGTAACCATGGTAAATGGCCAAGTCTGAGAACTTTTTGAGATAATCATCACAGATTTGCCACTTATGATGCATCATGTAAATTTAAAGAGACTCCAGAGTGCCGCTTTCTTGCTAGACAAAAAAGAGAAGAGTGGCAGTGTTCGCATATTGCAGATAGATTTTGCTATGTCTTTTTCATGTGAATACCAAAACAAAAAAATGAGTGGTCCCTAAAGTGTTTTGTTATTTACAGCAGCTGTGTTTTTCAATGGCCATTGTCAAACTTTTCTCATTTGCTCTGACACCAAAAACAAGGACAAAAATACAATTTTTGCTTTTGTGGATTTTATATATAAACACATCTTCCACAATGACATGCAGTCTGAGAATTTTGCGAAACCAAGGGAGAAGGTAATTTGGAATGATGGCCCAGCATCGAAATTTAAAAACAATTATATGGTAAAAGTTCTAGCCATTTTTTCTGAAAAGTATGAAACTTCATTCACATGGAAATACTTTGCCACCTCTCACTGCAAAGGGGTTGTTGATGGTGTGGGTGGAAACGTCAAGAGAATGGTGCGACAAAAAATAATGAGCCAACAGGGATTCCACGATTCTGTAGATCAGAATGCAAAAAAAAAGTTTTGCAAATCTCGCAGCACAATTGGTTGAGAATACAAAGATATTCTAAATTGAAGAAGATTACATAAATAACACTATAGAAAAGATAAAACCATGGAGGAAGGTGTTTGCTATCTCTGGGATATCTAAATTTCAAGTGATAAAGTCAGTTTCTGGGACTATTCATTGCCAGAATCACTCGCTCTCTTCAGAAGTCACCAAGTTTGGTGACTCAGGTGCCAGACAATGTTGTGATGACCTCTGTATCGGGCTATGGGTTATTGTGAAGCATAAAGGAGTCTATTACAGAGGAGAAATCATTGAAATACATCAATATGGGGCAACAGTAAATGTTTTGCATTCTTCTGAAGTGTGTGGGTTCTTCAAGTGGCCAAAAGACTGTGATAAGATAATATATCCATGGAACAATATTTTGCGGAAAATTTCTCCTCCAGTTGTGGCAAACAATAAAGTGCTATTCAAATTCTCAGACAGTTAAAATTTTATATAACTGGCAGTTATGACAATGATTTTTGCACGCAACTTTGTCTATGTTTTAAATGTGCTAATTCTGCAAAAGGGTCATTCCATGCCAAAGTGAGCCTGAGTAGTATTTTTAAAAATGTAACACATCATACATTCATATATTTTGTGTAGTAGAATAAACCCTATACAATCTCCATAGTAAATTTAAATTTTAATAATTTAATAGTTTGTATTTTTATTTTACTACTGAAATGTTAGTTGTTTATTCCAGATACTTTTCTAAAAAAACTGGTATGTTGGCTAACCTGTATATTTATAAACACTGTTTCATGACAAGAAACAATTTTTGGAGGGAAATACCATCATCTGTAGAAAATGTTGTGATAGGTTTGGTTGTAAAATAAGTGTACAATATTGAAATAGAGAAGATTTTGTACAGACCCATTTTGAGGTCCCATCCGTTACCAAAAAGGTAAGAAAAGTAGTTTATTGTTATGTTATTTATGAATTCAAAATAACCATTTCAATAACTATTAACAGCATTACTAACAAAACCTAACCTCAAAAAATTGTATATTATTATTGAATTTCTAACAAATTTATTGTGTTATTTTAAAATGTCCCATCCGTTACCATGCAAAAAGGAATAAGCTTGAAGAAGCAGCAAAATTTAACCTGTAGAAAAGAAAACTAATTTACAAATGAGCCTTTAATAAAATATGTTTAAAAAAGTGGACTTAGCAGTAAATAAAGGTGGCAATTTGTATTTAGGTAACATAACTGCAATATTCAGGTTTCAAACAAGTTTCATTGCTTTCAAGAAGCCATGGAAAGGAAGAAGATTCAGAAAATATACAGAGACAGACTGAAGAAAAATCAAGAAGAATGGCAGAAACGTTTAAAGAAAGATGCACAACGTAAAAAATCAGCACGTGATACGGAAAAAACTTTGTCTGCCCATAATTCGGAAAAGTGAAAACTGAAGAGGCTTTCTGAAAAAGAACGAAAACAACGGTACAGAGCTAAGAAAAAAGAAGACCTGAAAAAACAGCAGCAAGAAAATGCATTTCGCCCAATGGGATCCTTTTCTTCCCCTCAATCGTTAGGCAAATCCATTTCTAGAGTTAAAAAAGTTCTGCCACGAAGTCCAACTAAGAAAACAGCAGTAATCAATAAATTATTGCACGAAGTTCAGCCAGGAAACTCAGTTTTATACTGTGTCAAGGATAAGAAGGTGGCATCGAATAAAATGTCAAATGAAGTGCTCAGTAAAGTTGAACAATTCTACTGTCAAGATGATATCAGTTGACAAGCACCAGGGAAGAAAGACTACAAAAGTGTCAGGGACAAATCGACTAGAGTGAAAAACAAGATTCAAAAGTGCCATATGATGATGACTATAAAAGAAGCTTATTCACTTTTTTTCTAGTGAAAATCCAGACTACAACATCAAACTTGCCAAGTTTTATGAACTTTGGCCTCAGTTTGTTTTACCTTCTTCAGAAATGCCACACAATGTGTGCGTGTGTCGTCATCACTCTAATTGTAACTTTCTTGTAGAAGTGATCGGAAAAGCAGTGCAAGGTTTTCCACAGACCACCAACAAACTCTTGAAAAAGGTGTGTTGTGATACCACAGCTGAGAAATGCATGACTGGTTTGTGTCAAATTTGCAATAATGAAATAACGTCAATTATACCTAAAGATTTTAGTATTGATAAAATGCTTACATGGATGCAATGGCAAAATGTTGAGGGTCATCCCAAAGTTGTGTCGATTGAAGGATCGGTTGAGGATGCAGTGAATGATCTTCAAGCTAAGTTGACTTTAAAGGGGATTACACTTTCATATGCTGTGATAAGTGATGATATTTCACATCACAAATACAGTGTGTGGGTGTTTTTGAAGAAGATTGTGGAAGATATAAAACTGACCAATGCTGTTAGTGAAATATCCACATTTTCTGATGGGTGTGCGGCACAGTTCAAGAATAAATTCACACTATCAAATTTGTGCTGTATGGAGAGAGACTATGGCATCAGTGGGGAATGGAACTTTTTTGCCACCTCCCATGAAAAGGGAGCAGTTGATGGGATAGGAGGGACCATTAAGAGAATGGTATGGCTTAAGGTAAAAAACAGGCAAATGGTTGTGTCTTCTGCAAAAGAATTTTACGAATGTGCTACTCAGTCATGTAAAGGAATAATATGCATTTTTGTTGAAAGCCAAGAAATTGAGCTTTGCAAAGAAATTTTGGAGCAAAGATGGAAAAATGTGAAACCCATACCACGTTTGCAATCGAAACATTGTTTCCGGTACTTGAACAGTAATAAAATTGTTGCGGGCAGAACTGTGAAGTCAGAATTGCATGCATGTGTAGTATTAGACAATGACAGTAGTAATAGTTCTGATTTGGATCTCGGTATGTTTGTTGGGAAACTGACATCTTCTCAAAAGTTGTCATGTGATGATGTTTATTCTGACAATGAAGAAGTGGAAAGCTTGACTGTAATAACTAAGAATCAAGTTAAAAAGGGACTCTGTGTGTTGGTTAAATTAGTGGGTGAAAGTAAAATGCAGAAAATACACCAGTATGTTGGCATTTGTCGAGAACAATTAGAGGGTAACGATGTGAAGATAGTGTTCATGAAAGTTCACCAGTCTCGAGATGAGCAGTTGTTTCATCTCAATGAAAATTATGTTTCTTATGTCGATTTCAAGCAAATTGTGACGTGCACTGGCACGTAGCACTTACTTGGCCTCTTATCATACAGTAATTTCAATTTTTTTGTCTTAATATTTTTTTTTCTTTGTTGTTTATAACAAATTAAGTAGGCCAACTTAACCAGGTATAAGGATGTATATGGCGGGATATAACCTATTAATTGGGGATGCGAGTAGAGAAATTTACATTAAAATTTTCTTTTTAATTTTAAATTTAACTTAAAAGCAAGAGAAAAGTATTTAATTTTACGTGTCAATGTTATCGGATTTATGTTGTGTTTAGACTCATTTGAAAGCTAATTTAATTTCTAGCAACTTTTCTTATATTTTGCCTCCTTGGGATTTTTTAAATTTCAAGTAGCTTCTTAGCTTGCTTCTCCTGGGATAGGATTTATGTGGCAGGCTAGTCGTAGTTCTCTTGCTTGGAAGCACGTACCGAGAAGTGCTAGCTTTTAACATTTCAAATAAGCTCTGAGCTAGCCTGTGCTTTGGATGGATTTATCTGGCAGGCAGGTCAGAGTTCACTCACTTGGAGGCACGAACAGGGACGTGCTGGAATGCGGGGGCTCTGCAGGGCGTTTCTCGATCAACGTGGGTGGTAGTGTTGGACGCAAAACTCCGTGAAGGTGGTGATCCGCGACAGATTGATGATGCTGCACATCCCCAATTAATAAACTAATGAATATTCAGCTGATATTATGGAATAAAATGCTTTGTAAATTTATCAGTATCTATGTTACGTACAATTTTTAGGTTATAAGTATCAATTAACCAGCTTTTTAGGCAAGTTGGATCTTGATGTATCCCTCCGCCGCTTGGCCGAGTAAGTCCGAGTGTCCGCCCAGGAAGATAGCAGTCGAAGTGTCATGGCGGGACAGGGAGGACGTGTACGGGAGCGCTGGCGCGGGGAAGTCAAGCCTCGGGGGCGAAATCGCTCTGATTAAATTTCATCTGGTTTAAAATTTTACTGTTCTCTTTTGTACTCAGTAGCTCCAGGCATGCCAAGGTACAGCACCATATAGAATAGTATAGCCATCTTCATGAGTGAAGCAAATTACGAGTACTAAGTTTGTAAACCGCAATACCATGCGTCTCTATTGTCTTGGGCAGACACTCGGGAGTAGTTGTTTTGGGCGAACTATCTCCGATCATGTCACCGGTTAATCTTGTTATTTTGGTTGTTGACAATGTACACCTATTTATATTGGATCACAATCGCAGCTGCAAATAAATAATCGTAAAACAAATAGAGGTGTTTCTTTTGGTATCGTCATCCTGCAAGCTACATCTCTCAGTAACAACAATAACCCAAAGCACGTAAACCCGTTCCACGTGTCGCAGTGTGCCAAGGAACTACATATATAACTCTACAGACGACACATACAACACAGCAGAGCGAAGCAGCACCATCACATTCTGTTGCCGCGTACAGGGACATCGGCGACGTACTTCCAACATCTAGACATATAACTACAACAGAGCAACGTAGGAGACCCACTACATTCTGCCGCCCCGAACAGGGACGTAACCTCTAACAAATATATATGTAAACAACAAACACCACAACGTAGACGTGAAGCAGAGCCGCACTACAAAATATTGGGTAGCCTTCCTGAACTACAATTAGTTCAGTCTGGAAATAGAATTTTTTATAAATTTTCAGGCATAATTTAGGCTGAGTAATTATGTGACATATCAAATACATTTACTGACTTCTTGAAATGTACATTTAAAAACCTGTTATGCAACTGATTATTATATTGTATAAGTAAAAAAAAAGGATGTTTACATCAAATACCTTACCCAATTTGTCATCATTTGTCATTAGCAAAAGTGTCCCATCCGTTACGTCCTGTCCGTTACTAACCATTTTCTTTAAAAGTGTCTGTAACTTTTACAACTCACTCATTGGAAAGTTAATAAAATCAATTTGTTTGGGAAGGATAAACAAAAACTTCATTTCTGTATTTCTTATTGACCACTCATTCCTGAATTCACAGACTTTTTCATAAATATCTACATGCCAAAAATTAGTGTCCAAAGCATGTCCCGTCCGTTACCAACATAAAATTAGTTACAATTAATCTCATATATGCCAATTATTTTTAGTTTTTTAAAGTCAGAAATAACTAGTTTTCAAGTAAACTAACCATCAGTTTAGAAGAGTTTTTTTCTGTTTTATTTGACTAAAATTATTAGTTATATGTATACCATACAGTTTCTCTACCTGTCCCATCCGTTACCATGGAATGACCCAAAACCTATTATTGTACGCAGGCCCCTAAATGTGTATATAGGTACAACTATCATGGAATGTAATATCCATTTTACATAATTTTTCAGTGTAAATTTTTGTAGTCATTCAGTGTAAATTTTTGTAGTCAACTTTGTACAACAAGAATTTTCACAAGGTGCAATGACATGAAAGTAAAATCTGTTTCATGCATCTTTACATCAAATAGGTTTAATTTGGACTTTTGTCTGTATAAAAACATTTAATTGCAATTAAAAAAATATTACAAACTTAAAGAAGATTAAACACTAAATTACTGGTTGTAGGAATCACGAATTGTCCCACACGTGACAGTAGATAAATTTTTTTTTTCGGTAAACCAGCCACAATATTGCACAATGATTAATGAAAAATTATTGTGTGCCAAAACAAAAAATTATATGAAGTTGAGAAAAAAGCAGAATCACAGAGTGTGTTTTAAGTGTCCAACTGATACGTCCGGCACGTGATGGGTACAACGTTGGCATTTTTTTGCTTGTAAATGGACAGAACATTTTTTTTAATGTAGAAAATTTCACATAAATCCTTACTTCTTTACTGCATATACACAATGGTAATTCTGTATCTGTTGTGGGAAAATAACAGAAAAATATGTAACAAAAATTAGTGTGAATGTCCCACACGTGACAGCGGAACTACCCGTTAACAGCAGATAAAGGTTCCAAAACAGCTAACCTCAACAAAGACAGACTACATCTCAGCAGAGGTGGACAATATTCTAGATCTAGACATTGAAAATTTACCCAGAACATAAATTTTTCAATGGAAACATCCTCAAAACAACTAAAGTATTTTTTTCACAACAGTTACATTGAAAATAAAACTAGTCTATCTGTGAAATACACAGTGACACAAGCATTCATTAGCTTATTTAAAGTGTTCAGAAATAAACAGTAGCCTTCCGTTTTCTTCACGAAGCCTGTCAATGACTTTCGATTTGATGAAGGGTCTTAACTTCGAAGAAGTACTTTGGGTGGAGTGGTACAATTCCTCATTGAAGTGCTTGTAATCTTTCAAGCAATCTCATTAATACATTCATGCATGCAAGAATAACATTCTTATGTTTCAAATTGGTTTGCTAATCGGTAGTGGGCAAGGCTTGTCTAGGACTCAATTTAAGTTGTTTCAATTTGCATCACTGTTTTCAAGAACATAACCCCAACTTAAATTGAGGACTTACTGTAACATCTATTCTGACTGTGCCATAAATCATGTACAATATACTTACTCCTTAAAATGAGCCAAGTGCTCATGGAGGTCTCCTTCAAATAAATAAATTTAAAAAATTCTTCAACTTTAATTTCTAATCTTAACTGCAAGATCATAAGGAGACAATGTCTTAACTGGTGCCTAAAATGTATAAAGTGTGAACCATAAATTCATGAACATTTTAGAATACATACACCAATTTATTGTAAACAAAGAATTAATTTTAATTTTCCTTTCTGTTATTAGTGCACATCAACATAAATCACTAATTTGTAATGTCAACTTCCAACTCTTTAATTTTTAATCCCATAAAAATGTAATTTAATATGAGTCTTCTCATTTATTTATGCAGTCTAATAAATAACCCAATAAGCTTTACTCCATAGCATACATTTATAAATCACCATACCACCATTCATACACACGCAACTGCCATTATTCTTTAATATACATGAAGTGTGATATTGTCACACGGATCACAAATACTGTAAAGTCTGAAAATACTACCCTGCAAAAGTTATGCTGCTTAAAACCTTGAGATTCAAAACATCAAAGCGTTGACATGCATGTTTTGAATACAACAAACAGTAACACGAAGGGACTACAAGGCCGAATGGTCAGATCAATCACCTCCCCCCAAAGCGATCCAGGTTTAATTCCTGGAGGGGTCAGCCCCAAGACTTTCGCATGTGGGAATCATGCCAGACGATGACACTGGTCTACGGGTTCTCTCGAGGATCTCCCATTTCCCCCACATCCTCATACTGGTGCTGCTCCCTACTCACCTCATGTAACCCAGGGTGTCTACCAGATTGTAAAAGTAAAATTTAGTGACTTTTTCTTGAAAAATTCTTCAAACAGAATTAATTTAAAAATTTTTTAACAGTGCAGCACGGCCGACAATTTTCATATGTTTCCTCCAACTGCTGATAGCGGGAAGCATGTTCAATTTTAAAATGTGTAATCAATATATACCTACATTTAAGTTGCCTTTATGGAGATTACTATGATAAATAATTTACAAATTAATTATTTATTTTACTTGCACAGTGCACGAGAAATACTAGTAGTGTAAACATGCACATTTGACAAATGATTCAACAAGAATCAAACACCCGGAAATAATTTTTGTGACTTATACCAAAATTACCAAAATATACTTCAAATTAATGACTATTGTGGGACTTTCGTGACCTTTTTCACAAATCATGACTTTTTCGGGACTTTCGCGACTTTAGTGACCTAGTAGACACCCTGTGTAACCCCTCATCAGGGCTTTAGGTCTAGATGTTGAGCCCTGACCAAAATATCTCTCTCACTCATTCTCCAATACGAGATTCGTCAATCACACATTAATAGCAAAACTAACTCAAAAAGACTTATTTTTCAAATCTTCGAAACCACCATATGCCATCAGTCGCCACCTGAGGAAGCTGGCCTATCCCATGAAATGTCACGCTTGCACGTCCAACGAAAAATGAGTGATCCCAATATTTTTACATGCAACAGTTTGCAAGTTCTTGTGTCGTCTGAATTATAAAATCAAGTAAAGTGGGTTTCGGCATTTCATTAACAGCAAGATAATTAGACCATGTCACATAACTTTACACAAATACAGGAACTGGGGGAGGAATCATCCATTGTATTTTTTAAGTAACCATCCCATGTTTCACCTAGAGCACTTTCGAGACACTATGGATAACAAAGTGCCTGGAGCTGGGAATCAAAGTAGGAAGCTACAGATCCAAGTCCAATTAATCAAGGTTGTGCAACCTAGCTCAGTTTTTATTCTCAAGAAGTAATTAGTAGCATATCAACTTACTTGCGACCTTTTATCAATGCAATCTTCAGTCACTCTTCTGACAGAAGAATGTAATGAAACATGTTGGTACACATCACCGCACTCTACTTCACTAAATTACTTATAGTGACTAGTCACATGTTAACACTTTCAGGAGCTCTAAAAACCTTGCAGTGTCTAACTAGAATGCCACTGTTTCTGTGGATGTTACCTCCACCCAAACATTATAGAGGAGCCCTTTCCCAATCTGCATAAACAATTTCAAACCATACCACAAAACTGGGTGAATGTGGTCACTGAGGAGAATAGGAACAAAAGTTCAGAGCAAAATTGTCAGTGTAAAATTACTTCAAAAGCTGTGTTAAGACAGGAAAGTTAATACTGTTTACAAATAGTACTTCCTCTAAAATAAAATTTTAGTCTCAAAAATGCTTCAGGAAAAAATTTGTTCCTAATTGTGAAACTATTCAACCCACTTAAGGGGTATTGATCCCTACCACCTTGGATTTATCTGTTTCTTCTTGATAACGTCTGTTCTAGTCGATGTATCAAAATTTTTGTCACGACAGGGCATAGATACAAACTTAATAGATTTTCTGTAATTGCTGGAACCATAATACATTCATTATTTTGCAACGGGAAACAGCTGAAAAGGAAAAATTGCTTTATTTACGGGAGCGACTACAGAGGCCGCAACATTAACAGAAACAATGCCATATGGATTCCAAAAAGTGAATGAAACAATAAAGTATGCCTTGTCAGCGTGAAAAAAGTAAAACAATGTGTCTGTTCCCTGATTTATAAGAAAAACTGTAAAACCGATCTGGCAGGGATCAATCCCCCTTAACAGTACTTCCTTCTTTCTGATAAATTTACAGAAACACAGATACTGAGCCTGTACAAGACTTATTACCAACTGCAAGAAAATAAAATGTTGACTGTGCAGACAAGGGTGTTTATCAGATGTAACACACCCCCAGATAACTCACCATGTTGGAGAGAGCAACCTTGGTGTTGGGCACGATGAGGGTGATGTTGAACGTGGCCTTGATGGCAGGCTCATCCCAGCAAGGGAAACACCGCCTGGCATCGGTCGGCTCAAACTGTGTGACTCCTGCAAAGCGTTCCTCGCCGCTAGGGCTGCAAGGCAACATAACACACAAGTCATCAACAGCAACCCCGCAGGGCTTACCATGTTAGAGATGGCACATAGCCGGTTTGAGCTCAGGCCCACAGAGATGGAGAAGCGTGCCTTCAACGCCGGCTCATCCCAGCACGGGAACATGCGGCGTGCGTGTGTTGTGCACAGCATGGTCACAGCACTGTATCTTGTCACCTCGCTGCCCCCGACATTGCTGGATAGCAGCAGAAAAACATTTCATAAGCAACACAAAGCTCTTAACCTTGCTGTCGACAAGAACATGCGTGCACTGTTGCTCCTCCTGGCTAAATACACTACCTGAAGATGCTTACACTATACACCAAAGTGGCAGTTTCTATGTCAAACACTTCTAAATTTTTTTATCTAAGGAAATTACCAACGTTTTGCAAGTATATTGGCCACAAGCAAGTTACAGAACCTAGTAAAAAAATTCCAACTATAGATTAAAATGTAAAATGTTCACTTCAAACTACAGTAATTGCTTTCAGCTCAAATTATTAACAATGGAAAAAAAATTTCACAATACACAATTACCACAAATATTACTACTGAATAAAATTTAACTGAAACAAAACCTGTACAGTAACCTATGAAGACTTAAAAAGTACATGAACAAAAACATCAAAATGATTTAGTACTGTTTTAAGGCAAAAACACAAACAAGTATACAGTAAGTTCTGCCTTCCAAGCCACAGACTTTTTCAAGGTCGACCTAGTTTGCATTGTATTAATAATCACTGCTGTGCAATGACCCTACCAGCATAGCGTATCTGCACAGTGAATGATGCTGCCTTACATGATGAACGTGCCAAAAAAATTTTAACTGTACGCAAAACAACAAGATAGAGAAAGAAAGAAGCATTATTACTTGCCAGCTATTGTTGTGAAGAATTTACCTAGTCACAACTGACAATGGTGATTCCATGGGCATGTAAGCCAAGCGAAATTATCACGTAAGTCCAAGTTCATTATCTTATTTTCATTTTGACAACTTATATAATTTTCCATTATAAATTTTACCTAACAGTATCCATACAAAACTTCAGCACTAAAAACAAAAAAAAAATGTATGTGGTTACTCAAACTCGTGGCTGAATATATATGATGGAGAGAGCCTTGGAGATCCTACACTTCAACATATGCAAGACTGAGAAAATAAGTTAGTAGTAGATCTAGACTGTCAGCAGAATAGTCTAGAACACTTGCCTCCCACCAAAATGATCCCCGGCTGAGTTGTTTCATGGATTTTCGCTTGTGGGAATTGTGCTGGACAATGTCATTGGTCAGCGGGTTTACTCAATGATCTCCAATTTTCCCGTCAGCCTCAATCTGGTGCTTCTCCATTATTAGGCCTCGTTCCACGCAGAGCATTCTCTGGGGCGAGTAGACACCTACGGATGCTCAGAAGTACACCTGTATCTAACCCATGGGTGCCCTCCTCATACATCCAATATTATTATCAGTCTGGAAGTATTACAGAAGAGAAACCACACGCTCTTGCACACACACACACACACACACAAAATTTGTGTCTTATTGACTATTTAGTGTTCGTTTTTTAGGCAATAGTCCATTAGGCATTGAAAATGTCAATTTCTGACACTTTTGTTAACAGATGTCAGTTGTAGTGGGTGTTAGGTTTCATATTTATGTTACTGTTTCACATATCTTTTTAATATTTCATGTTAGAATTTATACTTTTGTGATACTTCTAATATTTTTATTTGAAATTGGACGTTAAAAGTTTTATTGTAATTTTTTTTTAGAAAAATGCTGCTTGTTTAAGTGGGGAAATAAGCATGTTACATCTATTTCAATGATGGTGACAACCTGATTGGTACCTACATAATGATTTAAGACTTGCTTAAAACAAACTATCCTATGTTAGTTTATATAAGGTAAGATTTTAGTTAATGATATACCAGTACTATGTTGGACTGTGTTAGTATAGGTTATATTACTTAGGTTTTAATATTTTAGTTAATTTAATTTACACTTAGCTAAAATTTTGTTATAGTACTAA
This sequence comes from Medauroidea extradentata, assembly GCA_003012365.1. Lineage (NCBI taxonomy): Eukaryota > Metazoa > Arthropoda > Insecta > Phasmatodea > Phasmatidae > Medauroidea > Medauroidea extradentata. Next base: position 14,746 of record PNEQ01131101.1, read on the forward strand.
ACTAGGCCTATATTAAAGACACTGCCTTCTTCAGAACCTTGACTAAAAGTGATATTCTGATTTACATGTTAAATTATAGATTCAGTGGAACTCTGCCACCTTTCACGATATCACTTTCAGACAGTAACCATTTTCTGCACTGAGATAAGGAAAACATTGCTACAAGAATGAAAAAAGCAGAGGGGAAATTATGAATAAGTGTTTTCTAATGCTTTTGACAGTTAAAATATTTATATAAATATTTTTTTTTCAAACTGTTTTAAAGATATTGAAAAACCAGCCACATCCTATAGCAATGTGAGCCATACTGAGCTAAACAAAATAGTCATTGGTGGCATATATTCAGGTTACACATATATTGAGGTACAGCCAGTACATTATAATGCAACACAACGTCATTGGCTATCCTTGCTCCTGTCCGAGCTCAGAGTCAGACAGCACCCTTAAGTCTGAAATATCTACAAATAATGTTCGCCAAATTGGAGGGCTTATGAAGTTACAGTACGCTACAGTAAAAGGCAGGTCAAATATTGTACAAATGTGAATTTTACGAAAAGAAAATTCTTGAAGAAGTTTTATAGCTTTAGGAAATTTGCAGATTCATTTCCAGAAGGCATAATTTAGTCTATCAACATAGAAAATGTAAGTTAATGTTAGAAAGTTTACAATTTTGTGTAGTTTCTAATTTCAAGTGTACGTCTTCCTTGTTAAAACTTGGGTAAGTTAATGAAAGAAAAGCTAAAAGCATTTGTTGGGAACTTTTAGAGAGAATATAACTTAGGCCTACCTAGCCTATAATGTTTAGGCCTATACATTTTTTTAAGGTTCTTGCAGTGCTAAAATTTTACAGATTACAAGAAGTCTAGAATGAACGTGGAATCTTTATAGCTGTAGGCCTACTTACTGTGAAGCTGTGTATGAAGTCAGCAGAACTTTAACGCTACAGCAGTGTACATAGTTTTGTAAACAATTAATCATTGCTAATTTTTTTTTAAAACTTGTTAAATGCTACAACCAATATTTTCATTTAAGGCCATGCTTAGAATTTTTTTACAATGGTGCAAAGAGCTCACAACACTTGTGAAAAAATTGGAGCCTGTGAAAGTTAATGCACAAATATTTACCTGAAAAAAAATTATGTGATTAACTTTAGCTTATTATATTAATATTTGTACCCAATGACCTGTTTTGGGGGCAAAAATCTAAAACAAAAAAAAAATGTAGCATTTATGGCTACCATATGGAAAATTAGAGTATAAATAAATAAGGCGTCAAGTACTACTAAGTAGCCTACCAAATATTTACAGCAATTATAGTATACTGACATTAGGTTATTTTTAAAATAAAATATTAATGTAACAATCATTGAAAAACTCCCAGGCAAGGCTTTAATACACCAAAAATAACATTAAGATTTACTGCTAAAGGATTAGAATTACAAGCTGGCTATCAAAATTCAAGCAATGAAATTAAATTAGACTACATTTATATTTAAAACGTAGACAATTAAAATTATTTTGTCCAATAGGCTAGTGGGGTATTGTACCTATGTCACAGAAATTACTATATATATACATAATAATATGCCACAGTGAAAATTTAAAAGGTGGGTTTACAATGCCATTACAGTCCGACAACACATCCCCAACACAGACAAAATCAACAACCAATAAGAAGCAAAGCTACCCCGACCCTAACTGGTTGTCGAGACATTATTTTATCAGAGTCGGGGATGTGTTGTCGGACTGTTGTGGGAATGTTAGTTACACACCTTAATGCAGTGTTTATAAAGCCAATATTAATACAATTTTGTCTAAAGGTATTTTTGCCTAACATTTTGCTATAGAACTACATGCCACTTTTCAAATCTGCGAGTTGCCATCCACCAAGTACAAAATTTTAAAAAGCTTCTCGCATTACTTACATTGAACATGCTTCCTATAATAAACATTGTAGGCCCTACAGTAAACATCTCTTGATCTAAATCATTAGACTGTCACAAATTATAACTGCAACTGTTACTGGCAACAGTTTACAACTAGGCAGTCTCAAATACAGGGGTAGGCCTACTTAAGAGGACAGCATATTATTGTAGTCACAATGATAATTACAGTACAAATCTGCCTCTACACAGCAATATGATGGGTCACAGTCCCAGATGTTTCTACGTCAACCTACATGTGGTCCGAGGCCCTATTGGTGACTTTTTCTATGAAATAACTAATTATGGTACTACCTACCAATATTTGGACTGTTCAACACAGTGTGCAAGTATCGGACAGTGGCACTAGAACACAGTGGTCTTCATAATTGCTACTCAAGTAACCACTACAGGTATTCCACATTAAATTAGGAGTAGTAACTAATAATGATCATTAACTTTTGTAACTACTAAGGGGGTGGTGTTATGTTTTTGCAAGCAAATTTATATTTCATCACTTAGCTTACATTTCTTACCAAAATTACCCAAATCACTTCAAAAGTATTGGTAAACATGTGTGAAAATTTCTGAGTTCACCCCAAAGCACCATATGTATTAGGAAGGGTTAAAAAGACAAACAATATGTCCATCCTTAATGAACTTGAGAGTCCTGTTACCTGACATATTTACTCCTGTAAAACCCCTTCATTTTGTCATTCAGCTCCCCGGTGAAGTCCATTGCCAAGGTTCCTTTTCCGGAAGCCAATGTTTCGGAAAACGTGAGCGTAAGTATTTCATCCTGAACTGATAAATCGATGCTCGACGGTTTCAAGACTTTTCCTTCAGAATTCACGTACTGGACGTTATTGATCTTCAGATCCAGAGCATTCAATATAATCTTGTTTGTATCAGTCTTCACCTAACAATATGAAACAAACGTAATTAAATCACCACTCACTCATAAACACACACTTCGATTTCTGTAACATTATACAAACAAAAATAGATACCGATATTTTTCTAGCATATTGCCCAAATGACAACCACAACTGACAATAATTAGAAGCAATTTTTACACTGCTGGGGTTTTCCGCTGTGGGAATTTACCTGGACTTTTATAGATTCCTTTCCTTCGAACGCAAATGTCTTCAAATCTGGTTTCAAAACTAGATCGTAATGTTCTGGTGCCACTGTTTGAGGCAGTCTTTCGAAAGGTTTAGGTTGCGGCATTGCTGTAAAAGTTCGATCGCAACACGCCCTCCACTCAAAACGAGCACGATAAGTGTAAGTGGCGGCGCTGACAAGGCAGTTTCCACGCGGCCCGCTCGGCCGACTCGCAAGCGCACTACTGACACGGATATCGCTTCCCCCACACCAACTGGGATAACGGTTACGAAACAATCCCTGCCACCAGAGTTGCCAACTTTTTTTGAAAAAAGTCACCAGATCGATCATTAAAAATCACCAGAAAATCACCAGATTTTTATAATTGTTAAAAAAAAATAGAAAACATAGCTTAGCACTCATAGAAAATATTACTTTCTTCGGTATTTACGTGAAAATGCGTGATTTCCATTATAATGTTGAATACAATATTGTTCAAAACCATGTGAGACTCACTGCTCACACAAAAAGTACATGTCATATCATCCTACACAGTCAATAGAGATATCTATTTAAGTGAAATAAGATTGTGACTTTCTTCCATGTCGTCGTCGTCATCCTTGTCCTCTTCAGTGCGGAAGTCTCGCGTTCAGACAGGTACGCTTGAACTATTCCTATTTTTTTTTTTTAAATAATTACTTGATATATAACATGGTCATAACGACACTTCTTTTCTCTTAGCAAACCACATTTCACACACCAATTGCATGAAGAGTATAAATTTTCATTCTGTTGCGCTTTTCATTTTAACCACATTTACCACGCTAAACACACGCTCAACTGCAGCATTCCAATATGGCACTACCATTTTCATTAGCCACGATTATAGCGTTCATCTTGAACCCACTTAAAACAAAACTTTTGAGCATAATTATTCTTGGATTTGATCATATTAATATCCAAGATAATGCTTAACAAATACACGCACACTACCTATATTTGTCCCGCACAAACTGCACTAGAATAAAATGCGTGATTGGCGTTGCGTCGGTAGCGACATAAACCCTCAGCCCAAGCACTGATAGCTAGCAGCAGGCAGAATGAATGATGCACATTGACAGGTGTGATGACTGATAAAACTGGTGAGCATGCATCGCATATGCTGCCTTTTTATTTGTTTAGGATGCCCCCCAGTGGAACCAATTTAGATTTATGAAACATCACTAATGTAATTTACAAAAATTTCTTTTAAAATTGTAAAAAAATTCATTTAAAGGAGTAAAAAATAGTTTTTCCAGATTTCTGAAAATTCACCAGATTTGTCACCAGATTTTCACAGAAATCACTAACTTTTCGACTTGTCGCAAATGAAAAATTTTGGCCACCAGACAATCTTGGAAATCACCAGATCTGGTGGCGAAATCACCAAGTTGGCAACTCTGCCTGCCACACAAAAACCGGTTTCTCAGCCCTACACGCCGCTCGAATGACTACGCTCATATAAACTAAATCTTATAACTGCTCTCAAAAGACATATGTATTTACATAGGCAGCAGATGTTCGAGCGTCGCTTTCACCGTTTCCAGCCAGCCGCCTTTCTGCAATCTTGAGAAAGTAAAAGTATTGCTGTTGTGCTTGTGCAGTAACCAGATACTGCTCGCTGAATAACGGTAGAAGTAAAAATTACTTTTCTTGCCATGACCTTTTTGATTTACTTATCTTTATCGTGGACGCAGGTAAGTTGGTCGCGGCAATAATTTATTAATTTATTTTTCAATAGCCTACTACCAGGGACTTTTACTTTATTTATTTTTTCATGAAAGAAGTTGCGTATTTAGTTTTGTCAACGTGGCAGCGCAGGCAATAGCAAAGAGCAGAGTAGTGAACCGTTACGTTAGTTAAAGATTTGAAAGGGAAAAAAGTCTGCTTTTTAGCCTTATTGTGTAAATACACTTCACAAACATAAATTATACTATTCTGATTAGAACCATTGCAATATTGCCAGCAAAACAGCTTAAATCCGACGAGCCTACAGTGTTGGTGACAACGCATAGCGGAATTCAAGTGTCGTTTGTTTATAAACAAACTTTTCTGTAAGCAAGCTCCGTGGCAGGCCGGGAATTTTCGGAATGGGCTTGATCGGCGTGCTTTCGTATCTCTTATCAAATTCATTCTACTTCTCATATTCTCATGGCAAAGTAGTAGAGTTTCCCGTGCATTCCTTCTCTAGGTGAATTGTTCATAGGCCTAATGGTTCACATTTCACAAATTGACGGCCATCAGTCACACTGTTCTTTTTGACCAACTTCCCCTGACTGACACGACGGATGTTTTTATTTTAGGTTACACTTTTGGCCAAAATCGGTTATTTTATTAGAATAATTAATTGTACTAAACTAAATCGAACAAACTGGAGGACAAATTCCGTTCCCCAATAAATGATTTATTTCATTTTCTTTTGATTTCTATTGAACCTATTGTTGCCGAAGAGCGGATGCGGTGGAACACGTCGATCAATATACATTCTTTGGAAAAGTAACCTAAAAATTACAAGTACGTGTGTGTGTCCATGTGTCCATATCACGGTCGTAGAATAAGAGGTCTGGACCAGGGGCGTCATTTCAGGTTTTTCCAGGGGGGGGGCAAGATTTTGTTTTCTGGCGACAATGACCTTATTGCATCTTTTTTATTAATTAAGCATGTAAAAATTAGATACTTTAATAATACAACTTCAGTTTTATGTCCTTAAGTTAGGATTATTTACATTTAAAAATACAAAAAATATATTTATACACATAAAATTCTAAATCCAGGGGGGGGGCATTTGACCCCCCCTGTAGCCCCAAATGACGCCCCTGGTCTGGACACTCGCCTATCTACCAATGTATTTTGCTTGACCCCCTTGTTGTTTGGCTGTAGTTCGTCAAGTTACCGAGAATGTCGTACTTTTTGGCGCTGTTTTCCGGGCGGTCGGACTCAAACTCCGCCCAATTTTTGCCATTGTTAAATTTATAAAGTAAATAAAGATTGCTGGAGCCTTTTCTTAAATTCGTGAGCGAAGAAAGTATTTCATAAATTGATAAAAAATACGTTTTGATAAATTGTTTATCTTAGCGGAAAGGAAGTGGGCGGAGTTTAGTCCGACCGCCGTAAAATCAGCGCCAATAAAACACAATATTCTCGGTAACTTGGTGAACTACAGCCAAACAACAAGGGGGTCAAATATCCAGGCGAGTGTCCAGACCTGTTCTACGACCGTGGTCCATATACACGATGTCCTGAAACAAACGCCTAATAAGCACACCGCGCGAATCATTGGAGACGAAAATGTTGTACGATGAAAGTTTATGTGCACAATATGGCAACATAGCACTGTACTTAGTTCACTATAGCGCTCCACAGATATATTACTTATCTTACTATTACAGTTCTGACCTGTATATTATGGGTGAAGGTAAGGTTAATTCTACTACAGGTTAGAAAAAATGTTAAAAGTTTGGCACAGGGGAAATTTCTACCGCTTGAGCGCTGGTATCGCAATCTGACCAATTACAGAGCTTTTCTGCATTTAAAATTACACAAAATTGACAATTTAAAACTCGAAATTTTTTTCTTTTCATTTTAAAATTAAGTTAAATTACTTCTGTCATTTCCAAGCCTATTTAATTTTACTATGGTTTCGTATTTTTCTACCCCCTTAGCGATAGCAGCGAAACTGGGGAGAAAAATTTTCCCTACGCCAAACTCTCCCATTAGAATACACCGTTTCTTTCTAACCTGTATTACAATTAACCTTAGTGAAGATTAGAATCCTGAACAGTCCAAACATGATTAGTGATTACATTTTCATCTCCAATTTAGCCAGAATTCGTGTTGTACTTATTATGTGTTTGTTTCACAAACAAATATTACACGTGTTGACCATTATTTCTAAATTAAACATCTTAACTTTGACAGCACAGCGTAATTATATATATATATATATCACAGCATATATATCACAACATATATATATATATATATATATATATATATCACAACATATATATATATATATGCTGTGATATATATATGTATATATATATATATATATATGTATATATATACATATATATATACATACATTAATGTGTGATTTGCATATGAAAATAGACATCTTTTCAAAGAAAATGAAGCAGTTCATGGTCATAACATTAGAAATAAAATCTACTTTCATAAACCACAAAACAATTTTATGATATGTAAAAGCAGTTTTTTTTTTACTCAGCAACATCTTTTACATTAAAACAACTTTTTGAAAACAGTAATAAATCATTTAAATCCAGCCTTTAAAATTTTCTACATGCACATACCTTATATTCTATGACTGAGTATTTCGATATCAAAATAGGTAACGACACATGTTACCGGCGTTAAAATTAATTTATAATAGAATTGCATTACTGAATTACATAATTATAGGATAAAGGCTTTTCCTTGCTATATTATATTATTATATATTATTACGGTATGCTGTATTTTATTTTGCAAATTCACTGTGATCTGTGTGTGTATGTATATATATATATATATACACACACATATATATACATATTATATTATAATTATGTGTAAAACAAGTGTAAACATATCCAAACATGTAAGTTTCTGTGTAATTCTAATTGTATATAGTTTTGTGAAAGAGGTATTTGTCGTATCTATAACTTTCAAAATTGTCAATGCAAATAATGTAAAATTTTACATATCTGACATGCCCTATACTGTAACATGTATAGTCCAAAGGATGAAAAAAATAAACAAATAAAAACAACCTATATGTATGTGTGATTACGAAATTATGGATATTGAATTATAAAATTGAATATTTGAATATTAAACCTGTGCCTTATTTTAAAACGTATACAACTGGTAAGTAAAGCAATAATTTCAGGGCACTGTGACATTATTTACCCATTTTATTTTATAAATTGAAAGTAATTTTATATCTACACGCCCTCTACATATGTCTTAAGTTTATACATAATGTCTAATGAATAAATCAACAGTGAACTAGTGATTAGGTTGATAATTGGTTGGCTTGTATTTTTTGCATTATGTATTTCTTAAAGGATTTTTAAAATGCTTCTTGATTTCATTTAATGTGTAAAAACAAACAGTTTGTTTGAAACAATTCTTTTATCTTGTTTTGAACATTTTTGAATCCGACATCTGGGAGATTAGTGCCGGAAGAGAGTTAAAGAGAACAAAACTAGAATACTGAGTAGTATTTTAATATTTATCTAAGAATTTGTTTCTCTGTCAAAATAGAACCGTGCGAGGTGGTGCAACGGTAATACGTTGAACTTGTATTCTGACAGACCCGGATACGATTCCCTGCTCCGGTCATCTTTCGGTTTTGCATGATTTTCCAAAATCACTTTATCTCATTGCTAGAATGATTCCTTACCAAAAGCCATAGCCAACTCCACATTCAGTTCCTGTCTTTGTGTAAAGTTGTGTATCAGCCTCATTAAGGCGGCTCCCTGTGTAGGTTGTGTTTAACTTTTTGAAACAGAAAATCAATAAAGCGCAAAGTTTGCCGCCAACCGGTATGAACGCAGTTTCACCTCTACGTACAAGCTATTCAACGAGCGTACAGAGCTTCGCTAGTATTCACTTTCCTATACAATTTTATCTGCGGAAAATGTAGTTTAAAGTCCAACACATGCTTCTGTTCGTACTTTCTTCGAATCTGGTTGGTATACTCCGAGATACAGTTGTCTGAAAGAGTCGTTTTAGCCGTTTCGGAAGGCCCGAAAATCATATTTAAAATACGCGTACCGAATTTTAGAAATTACGGCGTCATACATCGAAGAGTAGTTCCTTTTCGTAAACAAACCAATTTGATGTTCGTTAAGTAGTTTCCTCAAAAAATTAATACGCGCAACTCGCTGCAACGCATTTCAAGTGCAGGTATAGGGGAGGCGCCCAAAAACGTGTACCTCAGTTAAGGTGTTACATCATAACTGACAATAAACGGAACATAGGTACACTAAACGTAGTCATTTCACAACTTATTGGAGTAATTTTGTGTGTAAACTTATATATTAAAATACTAGAATAGATAACATAGGAGGATTGAGTGGCCTCACATTTCTCCTAACCACTGAGAGGTTAGGATATGCTATAATCGCTTTGCTACAGTGTATAAATAGCAAATTTTCTAGAAAGTTATGGTATTATTTCCTAAGTTGAAAGGGAACTATTTATTTCCTTTACATAAAATATACGGACTATTTTAAATTATAAAATATTAAAAAATTACTATCGCTGCAGTCAGTTAAAATAATGCTTCCAATGTGCGTGGTGTCTTGAAACTCACATTCACAAGTAGTATGACGTGTGTTTTCTTTTCGTAGATAAGCATTGTGGACGCACGTTTACTGGTATCTGAGAAAAAACCTAACTCCGAACACGCTGCACGCATTTAGAGCGCCATCAGACAGTCTCCTTAAGGGCGTTCATGTGGGAAATAATCATTATTTTATATTTGAAAAACAGTGTTAGTTTTGTAGACGTTGCTTGGGAGTATATTTTCCTCTTATAAAATGTTTTTACCTCAGCCAGTTTTCCCACAACGGCATTTCAAAGTAAAAATTTGCATGTTTTTGGTTCATACACCCCCCGAAAACCAATGAACATAGTGAAACAAAAAAAAAAAAAAATGCACAGTAAAAGTACATATCATGGGCTAGGGATTTAAGTATATAAAATGCAGTACAAAATGTCTTTGTATTTAAAAAAATTTCCTTAAAGTAGCAAAAAAATTCAAATTCAGAAATTTTTTAAAAATACACAACATTGTTTGAATGATTTTTATTTGCTTAAAGCCCTAGCCTTTGGCATGTAATTTCACTGTGAATTAATTCGTTTTATTATTTAAATTAGTTTTCGAGGGTGTATAAACTGAAAACATGCAAATTTTGACTTTGAAATGCCACTATGGGAAAACTAGTTGAACTAATCTATTGCAAGAGGAAAATATACTCCCAAGCAACGTCTAGAAACTAACACTGTTTTATGCAAATATAACATTATGATTTTTGCCCACTGGAACGCCCTTAAGCGGGCGTGGTACATAATTCAACGCTAAAAGCATTAATCTATAACTATAGGTTTCTTGAAGCCAATTTACGAAAATTAAACCATAGCAATCCTAGACAATAGTTTTAATTGTTTCCAGTGTTACGAACTTCTGAGGAACAATCTCTGACGCCGGAACCTCGTGCATTTGCGGCGCAAGAGATTACGCGTAACGAATTAGTAATTCTGGATAAACATTTACTCTTAAAGTTGGCAAATATCACTATCTAGGATTGTCATTGAGTATTTTATTCATATTGGCTACGAAAAAATAGTAGATATCAATAATATTGATGTATTCAGCGTTTTTTAATCTTAATGATTGAAGGCCGCAGGTCCGTTGAAAACCAGCTCGAGCCCACCTGTTGGCATGGTGACCTCTGGCCCCTACTGATCGTTATATTGCGATAGTGTATGTATGTATGTATGTGTATGTAAAACTGAATACGTACACCAAACAAAAAGTGACTGCGTGAAATACGCAATTTAAAAACAGTGTGATAACTAGAGACATGAACTTTTCACGAAAAGAATTTTGCCCCACTTTGTTCCAGTGCCTCATGTGCACGTCTGCAGTTCTGCTTCATAGATATTGGCAGCGTGCCTTTGAACTGTGACGTTTCTCATTTGACTGTACCAATCACAATAAGGTTACTGTAACACCACACGTCTGTGATTTGCGTGTAAAACCCCACGACACACGAATGTCAAAACATCCAATCT
>PNEQ01131102.1:0-25613 GCA_003012365.1 Medauroidea extradentata
GTCACATCGTCGTACCAGGTCTAAGCAGAACTGCACAAACGTGAAAGGTAAGTAATTCATTTCATATAACAAGCCCTCCACAGATCGCTGCTCAATAACAGACATTGCTATAATTTCGATGTAGAATAAAACCAAATATGCGTAAAAATAACAAACGTGACGGGAGACAAATGAGATGCAGGTCGACCATTGCGTCTCAATGTATATGTAAAGCGTACAAATTTCCAACAATGCTTACTAATTTAACGTGTTTAAACATAACTTTAATTTTGACGTCTATTTGTCACATAACAAACTAAAGCTGTGCTCTCATTGTAAATATTATTGCGGCAAACTATTGAGTGATCCCATACAAATATTTCAATGCATTATCATTCACTATACCTTCATTAAATATTTTTACATAATTACAAATACACGTGTATACTCAAAGATTACACATCTATGTTAACTCACCTATATTGTTTCTTTGAGCTCCAGTATCATTAGCAAAGTTTGGGTAGAAAATCACAATTACAGCTTCCCACGCACTGACTTTGATCTGCTTGTTATTGTAATCTGGATGTCTTACGTTCCAAAGAGCCTCATGTTTTTCAATCTCAGAGATAAAATCTTCCGTGTTTACATTGTCACACATATTTTGCGTATTAACAGCCTCCATTGCGCCCACAATGCCGTAGACGGGACCGCTGCCAGATTACTGGAGCCGGGTTACTCTACTAATAAATAAAGTCGCCAGCCAGGAGCGCGCCTGCAGCGCCGCAGACGCGCGTTAGCAGGACGGCAGCAGAACTGCTCATTCTGCCGTCGCGTGTGAACGCTTCGATTTGAAGCAATGATGTGCTACGAGCAGCGCTGCTTAGCGGCGCTGCTAAGCCGTCGTGTGTGAAAAGGCCCTAACGCCAGAGCACAACATTGCAGGCTGCAGCAACAAAAAATACCGTTTTCAGTTTTATTACTAACGCAGTTAATATTTCACAATTTAGAAGCTCATATTACACTACAGAAAGTATTTTTTTTTTTCAACAGCGTAAGGTCGATAGTTTACTGGATATCTGCCTTTATAATGTATACGTTCGATGTTCATATTCATACATCTTAGTTTGCAGTGCGCCGATGCCACTGCTCAGCGATTGCGCGCCTTATAAATAAACACTGTTTTATCACCAGACAATCATGTAAAGACAAATAATGCGACAGCAATTTTTTATTTCTTGTTATTATTTTCTCTATTCCAAAAGTGCATAGGGTCAATTATGTAACAATTCCAGACTGAGATAATGTATGAGTCCGCATTGTTCTTGTTTGTGTCTACCCAGCATGACCAATGAAATGCGAGTTTACAGCTGGACGACAATGGGATGTAGCATTCGTATATTAGAATTGCGATCATAACGCACAAATCAGAGAAAACAAAAATAAACTGAGCAGTTGGAACTGCGCCTCGTTCAGTACAGCTGCGGACATAGCCACTATATACTATGATATATACATATTTACACATAATGGATCTGAATGGTTTAATAAAATGACAAATTAAAATCTTAGACAAACAAAAATATATGTATGTTATGTATAAATATGTATGTATGTATATGTAGTGAATGAATGTATGTATGTATGTAATGAATGAATTAATGTACGTAATGTATATATGTATGTAATATATGTAAGTAATGTATGCATGTAAGTAACGTATGCATGGATGTAATGTATGTATGTATTGTAGGTATGTATGTAATGTATATATGTATGTAATATATGTAAGCAATGTATGCATGTAAGTAATGTATGCATGTATTGTACTTATGTATGTGATGCATGTATTGTAATGTAGTGTAGGTATTGCAATGTAATGTATTGTTATGTATGTAATGTATGTATCTAATGTATGTATCTAATGTATGTATCTAATGTATGTATCTAATGTAATGTATGTATGTATGTATGCATGTGTGTGTATGTATGTATGTATGTATGCATGTATGTATGTGTGTGATCTTCGAACGATTTATTTCATGGGGCAGTATGATAGTCCGTTCCATTATTACTTACTGTTGTTTTTGCTCGGTTTTTGGATTTTATATTTGTTGACAACATATAATACTGGCTTATTTTTTAATTTTCTTTTGCTCAGTGGAGTTTCTGCGGCTCAACAACGTTTCCTTTCCTGTTGGTATATGTGGTCTTAAGCAATTTTTATCAGCAAATTAGGTGGGATCTGTTGGCGGCATTTACACCCTCTGCACTCGTAAAAATCCCAATATTAATTTTACAAACACAAATTTTGCACCTTTAAGCATAGTTACAGAAGGTACCGACCATGCGTTGCTGTGGAAACACAATCGTTGTTCCCGCAGAATTGCATAAACTGTCCGGTATAGGACTGTAGTATTTTTGCTCCTGACTAGAGATAACACGAGGGAAGACTGTCAGCGGTAGGTCATAACTTCGCGCCCACTTTATCTGGAACTATGCTGTCAGTTTTATTTTTGCACATCAAAAATGTACGATACTAGATTCAGAGTGGCAGAACGTGTACTTCACTAAGGAAGTATGGTGTAGGGTCCATCATATATTTGTATTGCTTTGTTTTTGAAATTCGGTTAGCGTTTCTCCAAATACGACAGTATGAAATAGCTGTTTTTAGCTATTTTCAAATCCCAAAATTCAAATGTGATGTACGAGTGCGGAATTCTTAACTTATGACGATGTATTTTAAAAGGTGTTAATTTTTGTCTATGTGTAATGCGAGTTAAGTAGTTTTTTTTTAAGAATAATCACATCCCGTTGCAACATATATTAATCACAGGTAGAGAGGCCTCTTAAACACATTTTTATGGGTATAAGTATGGCATTTATAATACAACTGTTTAAAAAATTACAATAAAAAGGTTTCCTTTACACCAGGAAAATAGTTTTATTCATGGATATTTAGCTTACGGTAAAGAAATATTGCCTTAGAATAGAGAAAATAATCCTTTATGTTTGGTGTTACTAAATATTTTTTTTAAAAGTTTTCTTCGAAAATATCTGTTTCTTCGTAGCAAAGGTAATAAATATTTTTAAAACATAAAGCTTGTGTGGAATATACCACAACTAACTTCACCATAAATATTTCAAATAAACTGTTTCAATAGTAACACAAATTTTATTACCAATACCGTAACATTCAAACAAAAATTTAAAATTTTCTTCGTGGCAAAGTTGCTTTACAAAAGCTCATTATTAAACATACGTTTTCTTTTCAGTACATGAACACCGCGAAATGCCCCAAAAAATAATAAATTTTCGAATATCCAAGGGACTCTAAGGTTAACTTAAGGAATTCCTCTTCAGTGGCTTCAAATAGGATTTTCCGGTAAAGTCGTGAAACAGCTTCTTTTCTTCTTAACTACATAATAATAAAAGCATTTTACTTGCGAGAAATCCGACGAGATCTCATTACGAGGCGCACTAGAAAGGAAGGAAATATTATTGTCGCTCGAAGGTTAAGCATCACAATAACAAGCAAAGCATAGCAATGATATCAGGTTTGGCATAGTGATAACTTGAAGGTGACACCGTGATTCCTTTCTGAGAAATAAAATCAGTGGAAATGTTGAGAATATTCAATACTACCATTAATTTTATTTCTCAGAAACAAAAACACGGCACAGATGCACCACTAGATTTTGCCACGGGAATATTTTTGTATCATTTTATCTCAATGCCCTACGCGCACATCGTCAGCTCTGCCACAGACTAAACAGTAACACAGACATGAAATGACATGTCGGCTCGCTTGATAAGGGCGTTGATGCCAGCCCCGTGTCTGTTTGGCTCCTGCATGTTACGACAGGTTTACTATTGGCCTGGCTGCCGGCTAGCAGGGCAGCCATCTTACCCTGATTGGCGGTAGGCGTCTCCGCCATGTTGCTGGCCAGGGAAGCCATTTTACTGAGCGTGTGACTGAGTTCGCTGTCCTGCCGGCTATTTCACTTCTGTATTCCTATATATTATGTGGCTCTGCTTCAAGTTTATTGGCAGCGTTTCTTTGTTCAGATATGTATCTCAGTTGACTGCACCAATCGGAATAAGGTTATTGTGACAACATACATCAGGTAATATACCACTAGAACCCCAAGGCTAGTGAGAGTTAAACATTTCAATCACTGACATTGACATAGAGCTAAAGATGTGAACTAAAAAAATGTTGAAAAATTCTTTTACTCCCTAAATTGTAGCTCTATTCACTATTTTTTATACTTTCAAAACTGCAGAATAAACAACCCATAAGTATAGAATATGATTTATCGCGGGAAAACTTGACTGTTTGTTGAGTTTCAACGCACGTTTAGCTTAACAAAATATTACTGTTTCTCGTTTGTACTTGGAGCTGTTTCCCTATGTGACTAAGTCAATAAGAATCCCGCTATTGTAATATTTGATGCCTGTTATTGGTCTGCAGACATCTATGTTGTGTCAGACGTGTATCACTCAACCGTACTTGTTGCAAGAAACTGCAGTGATTTCAAGGGTGTGTTGGCACAAAACATTTTCGCGATATATAATCTTCTCTACTCACAAGGTAAAATACCAAAAATTATCATATTAATATTCTTTGAAAAATGGAGCGAAATTCAAAAAATGTTATTTCAAATAATCAGGAAGTTTCACATGTGCATGACGATATTCTACATTGCATCTCCGAAGCCTTGCATTGCAAAGTGCTAGGTAAAAGCAATCAAAGGTATACATTTACGGTATAAGCTTTACATAACAAAGTCATCGTTCATCTCAGTAGCAAACACATCAGTTGAAGCGGAACTGCTTCCACCTTGTTATAAACTTCTCCGAAGCTGCAAACTGGTAAAGTGTAATGTGTTATAAAATGTGTTCTGCTGTACGTGTAGAACATGACTGAGAAAGATTAGTGTTGGCTGCAATTGTAAACAAGAAGTTAACGGCATATCTAACGAGCCTACTTTCCTCAACGTGGTTGTAAACTAACATTACAAGTTAAACTCAGTAGAAATTTCTGACTTATTCGTCCTCATGTTATCTTATAGCTTGGTGGATCAACAACAGTAAAGTACCTGGGACTGCGAAGATGTAGTGATATGATTATTCTATTTCCACCAGGGTGATTCAGGTTCGATTTGTTGTGGGGCTGGTCCTGAAATGTTCGCACGTGAGAAACGTGGCGGACGTGTCCGTAGGCCGTAAGGTTTTCTTGGACTACTGCTGTTTCCTCCACTCTTACACTGCAGGGTCACATATCATCTCATCTAGTTAATGTAATCTCAGAGAATGTCCGACTCAGACAATTATGTGGCTCCCAGGGGTTGAAGTCTGCCTCTCACGGTGTTAGTGTGGGTTCACAATTGATAACACAACAGAAAGCATAGAACATAGGTCGTTTGCACAAGAAATAACCTCTATGTACTCTTACCTACCCATTCGCAAAACCAAAAAAGTGGTCGTGTGCATAGAGATATTGACATAAAAAATGGCAATACTTCATTTCTTGTGCGTACGCATATGACAGCAACCAATCACACCAAATGAGTTTGTGAATGTCCGCCATGTTGGCTTAAACTACAAAAATACACGCGAACAAAACAAAGCTAAAATAAGATATTTTAACATTAAAAACTATGATTCTATATTGTAAATAATGTTTTACACTATAAAGTTTATAGGGGCGCTGTTTCTGTATTTCCTTTTATCTCCAAATATGATTCCACTTCAAATATGTCGTAATGGCCTTCTGTTGCTTTTGTACTGCAAGGAACATTTCAGATTTGTCGAAAAAATGCCATTGGCTAAACATAACAGTCAGAATTTAATTATGAACTAATTTGCACAAGGCATCTTGTCGTGCACATTCTCTACTATAATGTTATATGTTTTGTGCTTATGTTTTTTAATTGTGAACCAACCACATGCCACAACGGCCTTCTTACGCGGTTATCTTGTTGTATTGTCAGCCTGATTTAATACATTCTGAGATGGTAGCTGGTAACGTTTAGTTGCTTTTTTTTTTCTGGCACAAGCCTGACGAGTTAACTGCCAGCACCATTTACGCACCTTTCTTCTCCCTTCACCAACTGCAATTTTATTTATTTTTTGTTTCCTGTTATTTAGGGATATTTCCTCATTGAAATAATTTAGAAGTCAGTTTGTGGTAATAAATATCGCATGCCAACAATACTGCCGTGACTACGAACAACATTTATTTATAGAGCCTCAAAATTGTACTCTAGGATTATTCTATTAAAAAAAAGCTACAATTATTTACTTTAATCGTGAGTCTACACTCGTGCAATAAGGAAACCAAAGAAATACAATTCGTGATAAATGTTTCACAAGATTGCTTACTTCCATCCTTGTTTGTCGTTCCTTCTTAACCAGGACATGTAAATAGAGCGTACGAAGTTCTCGATACAGCCAATTGCAACGCGATTCGTCGTTAAATGGTTGATACATTTACCTAACCCAATATTTATCTAAAAACACGAGAAAGTATAACACTGACCACGGTCGTAGAAGAACAGGTCTGGACACTCGCCTGGATATTTGACCCCCTTGTTGTTTGGCTGTAGTTCACCAAGTTACCGAGAATATTATGTTTTGTTGGCGCTGGTGTTACGGTGGTCGGACTAAACTCCGCCCACTTCCTTTCCGCTAAGATAAACAATTTATCAAAACGTATTTTTTATTAATTTATGAAATTCTTTCTTCGCTCAGAAATTTTAGAAAGTGCTCCAGTAATCTTTATTTACTTTATAAATTTAACAATGGAAAAAAAGTGGGCGGAGTTTGAGTCCGACCGCCCGGAAAACAGCGCCGAAAAGTACGACATTCTCGGTAACTTGACGAACTACAGCCAAACAACAAGGGGGTCAAGCAAAATACATTGTTAGATGGGCGAGTGTCCAGACCTGTTCTTCTACGACCGTGACACTGACAAACAATAATGGTTTAATCACCACTTAAGTGTTTAAAATAACAAGCTGCTTCGACAACCAAGGCTTTAAACGGGCATTGAGAAACTGGCGCTTAGTAATACAAGGTCCAGCATATATAAACTGGTTTCCTCTAAGTGCAAATTAAATTTTTCCTGTAAGTAGGTTGTGCGGAGGGAGAAAGTCGGAAGTGACTACCCGAACCGCCGAGCAGCGAAGATTTAAGATTGCCTTCAACGACCTGGGACTTGGTGGCATGCAATTAAAAGTTCAGGTTGTTAATCGGCGCTTTTGATTTATTAAATTGTTCCCATAGTTTCCACTTTAGACTCATTTTGTTAATAATAAATTACGGTTCGACATTTACCCAAGTTTAATGGATATTCTGAAATTGTTGTTCATTGCCTTCTCTCGCTAAAATCACATTTTTGATCTTTACAGAAATGTAATCGTCGGTTTTCTGCCGCTGATTTCGGCGAGCAAGCTATAAAATAGTCTCAATATTTTTTAATTTTTCTCTCTGGCTGTCATCTGAGTTGCGGTCCTTTTCCAAAGAGAAATAAGTAAAAGAGAATTAAATACAGTTTTATCTATGACGGGATTGTGTTTTGACCACGGCCGTAGAAGAACAGGTCTGGACACTCGCCTATCTAACAATGTATTTTGCTTGACCCCCTTGTTGTTTGGCTGTAGTTCGTCAAGTTACCGAGAATGTCGTACTTTTTGGCGCTGTTTCCCGGGCGGTCGGACTCCAACTCCGTCCACTTTTTTCTATTGTTAAATTTATAAAGTAAATAAATATTTCTGGAGCCTTTTATTTAATTTGTGAGCGAAGAAAGTATTTCATAAATTAACAACAAATACGTTTTGAGAAATTGTTTAACTTAGCGGAAAGGAAGTGGGCGGAGTTTAGTCCGACCGCCGTAACATCAGCGCCAATAAAACACAATATTCTCGGTAACTTGGTGAACTACAGCCAAACAACAAGGAGGTCAAATATCCAGGCGAAAGTCCAGACCTGTTCTTCTACGACCGTGGTTTTGACTATGGTCTTTGAAGGTAAGCATAGAAAAAAATAAGGTGTTGAAGGTAAGGTCGACATGAGGAATAAAATGTGACTCCTTTTTTGTCGCAGCGCTAGTAGTATTTTAGTGGAAATTTAGTCATATTTCGTCTTTGGCTTAGCAAGATTTAACAACTTAAAATGTGTTCTTGTTATCGGAATTGCCTGTAATATAGAAGAAAAAATTGAAAGTCCAGATAATGTATATTCAATTTTGTATTCGAACACATTTTCAACAATAAAATTTAGTTTTTCAATCGTTTACATGCAAATACACATTGCAACGATTCTAAAATTTTGTAGGGCAGGAAAGAATATATTTTGTTCGAATGTGTTTACTAAAACCATAGTACATAATATTTTATTCTGACGACTTATGTAAACAGTTCCACACACATGCCAATGCATTTGTGGATACGGAAAATATATCTACAATACCAGCTTACCATATTTACATCACTATATATAAATAATTATAAAAATTATAGCATCGCCAGATGTAAACAAGGTAAATCTTCCACTAAATTACTACAAAAATGGAGTCACTTTCTCTTGCTGGAGAACATTACGCCAAGCCACGACCTCTTCCTCTTAGGTCGTGTAACTAATTTGACTTTAATTACTAGACACCTGAAATATTCGCGTTTTCTTTCAGGCGCAAGCTAGAATTGCCGCATCTGTAGTTCTGTATCACGTTCACAATTGGCAGAGACATGCAAAATTCTCGTTATTTTCTGACAGTTGACTAGACTCCGAGTGACTATAGTCTTATTCGACGTCTCCCGCTGGCCGATATTGTCGTGACTTGCCGCGGAGAATGCTTACACGGTAGAGAAGCCAATCTCTGCAATGACACAACACACGTAAATGACAACACATAAAAGTTCGTGGCCAATTGAATCGCAGATTATGCTCTGTTATGTATAGGAAAGTGATGTTTAGTCTGCTACCAAATGATAACGCGAATTTTGCACATCTCTAACAATTGGCCGTTGACTTACTCGACACATCCTGGAAGTTTTTGTAAATGTACAGAAACCTATTTCACAGTGTCAGCGAGCAGCTAATAAACAGCTGCTATCACATTCACTACACAAATAATCTTGGAGGCTAGCCTTCAGGTCAGTGGAGCGGCGAAACTTTCCAGCCTCTATTAATAACACAGGTAACGTGTTCGACGCCGCTGGATAGCAAGAACAATACCATATCGTAATGCAACGCTCGAGGTGGCGCAGCGGCAACACGTTCGACTCCCTTTCGGGAGGACGCGAGTTCGATCCTCATATCGGTTTTCCGTAGTTTCACGAAATCGCTTCAGGCCTATGCTCCAATGATTCTTCAGCAAAGGCCATGGCCGACCTCGTGTACGGTAAGTTGTGCAATCGGCAGGAACATATATAGTTTGAAAAAAAAAAAGTTTATTAGTCATAAAAAGTACAATTATGTCGATTTCAGTTCACTTTATTTTAGTATTGCTGTATTAAAATAGGTTAATACAAGGAACTGTATTCGGCTATTCGCTACCAACCGTACAAGCAATTAGCAACTATGGTTGATGTTGATCTCAATGCAGCAACGGCATGTGATATTTTATAAAGTTTAAGTTTCTAGTGCTCACATTATCCAGAATGAACTGTACCCACAGGTGCAACAAAGGAGGGGGGGCACTAGGGCACCCCCAATAAATAACTAACCAAGGTCTTAAATATTACAATTAATATAATATTGAATAATAAGTGATACTGTTATCAGTAGAATATTCAATGTTTAGCAATGAAAACTGCTAAAATATCACTATTTTGCACCTTGAAATCCGAAATTTTTTTCCGGGGGGAGGACCCCTGGACCCCCCGCTTGAACATGTGCTGGGTATTCCTTTATAATATTCGCAGGATAGCCATTCTTCCCCGTCTGAAATTCGTAAATTCTGACAACGTTACTGATTACAGGTAAGGATAGCTTGAGTATAATAGTATTAACAGAACTGTGCCCCTCCCTAAATGTCCATTCTAGTTGCGCCTATGACCATACCATTAGCCTCTAGGCGCAATTCATGAACTGATATGCTGTCTTCAGGCCGGTAAGCGACCACGAAGCAGAATTGGAGGTGTGCTCGTGAGACTGTGAAAAAAAGAGCTGCAGTACAACTGCCGGTTCTTATTTAACCAAGGAGCCGCATGCACGTCACTAAAGACTCCTGATTGTGGTGAAAATATTTATGGCTAGAGTCCCGGATATATATTGCCTGCTGCTACAGTGAGTGGGCATTTGAACATTTGACGATGTAGCGCGGGAGTCCATGAGTGTTTTTATGCATGTCCGCAATTGATTCGGAGTCCGCAAGGTCACGTTTAATAAACAGAGACTCGATCAAAAAAGTTTCCAACATATACATTCCGGGACTCCAATGATGGTTTATCGCGGGAAAACTTGACTGTTTTCTGTATTTCAACACTCGTTCAGCTTACCACAAGATCACTGGCTTTAGATTGCACTTGGAGCTGTTACCCTGATTTACTGTTCCAATAAGAATTCCAATATTGTAATATTTGATACCCGTTATTGGTCTGAAGACAGCTACGTTGTGTCAGACGAATAATTCATGTTGTTAGAAATTACAGCGTTTTCAAGTGTATGTCTTTGAAAATGTTTCTTGCAATGGGATAGAATGACAAACTGTATTACTGTGGACATACGCCATTGCAATGTTATGTCGTCCCAGAAATCTTAGAAAGAGACATAGAAAAACAAAAACGAAATACGAAAAAAAGAGAAAATAAGCCGAGTTGGCTGTAGTCAGCACATCCATAAACTAAAGCAACAGAACATGAAAGATCCCACAAGGAATTAGTCGACAACAAATAAAGGGACAAATAATGATAAACAACCAAAACTAAAAGCCGAAATACAAAACAAACGAAAAAGTAAAACTCGGGACACCACAATTAAGACAGCACAGACAATACTGTAACGAATACAATAATGGACACAAGACAGGATAACAACGACGACGTCACAGACAACACACAACGATGACACAAAATAACACAGTAGATTTCCAAACGCCGACTTTTCTTGACGTTTCGGGAGCTGACGTCCGCTCCCGTCTTCAGGTGAAGTAAAAGTGAAAGCCAGTGATTTCAAGTGTATGTTAGCACAAACAATTGTCGCGATATAACATCATATCTAAGCTTAGCCAATCTGCATAGTTCCCGGGACGCTGGACTGGTGTTATTTATTTACATACGTGATGCTTAGAGAACCGGAAATTGCGTGAATTGTTTTGGGAAGAAGTTAAATTTCGAATCCCTGTACATGTGAGATGTTATCGCTAGGATAATGGATGTTTTGCGAAAAGGATTTTGCCTCTGTTAGTTTCATGGCCAGTTTCACCAACTCGTCCTAAACTATATCTCATCTAGGCAGCGCGTAAATTTAAGCATCGCTTAAAACTGTCTCCCGAGTGATGTGTGTTACCACGACTTTGTTAGTCTTCACTTAGATAGGTCAAGCTTAAATTTAAAAGTAGGAAATTTTCACAGGTTGGTTCATCAACCACGTAGTCAAGTATGGTAGCCAGCAGATCAAAATAAAGAAAATAACACAAGACTAAAAAATTTCTCTTTACCAATATTATGATTTGATATTGACTATATCGTAAAGTTAAATTTTTTGTAATTAAACTTAGAGGAGCTAGATTGATTAGATTAAAACAACTAAAGATTACATGTGATTACATGCAGTTCACCCAGCACTCGTAATTTTTGTTAACCGTACGTAACTAACATAATAGAGCCTCGCTGATATTGTGTAAACATTATATTATACTTACACATTTAAATTTCAATTAGTTATATTTTGACAGGGAAGTGCCAATTGATAATCGTGATAACAATTATCTTTACAAAATATTTTATGTTTCTTCATAAACTGGATCACAGAAACAACACATTTATAAATCCTAGGCAGCCGCCTCCATTTTCCTTTAATTATAAATTGTATATTTTTACGTTAAACAGAGACTTTTACTACTTAGGTATATGATTTCGGGCGTCTAACTTACGCGATGCTTAAAGCATTTAAGCGCAGCTTAAATATTGATGAGACACTAAAACGTGCAAGGTAAGCTCTAACTCAAATTTAAGCTATCCTTAAATTTTAGGACGTTTTGGTGAAACCGGCCATCAGTGTCTTATGTTCACATATCGTCACCCTTATTATAAAACCTTGTAACTCCTGTTCGTATCTTGTAGAAAGGAGGATGGAAAATTTATTTAATTTCCGTCACTGTGGAAAAGGGGGGGGGGGGAGTATTGTTTTGCACAACATTAACACAAAAATATTTTTATATGTGTTTCTCGAGCAACAGTTTTGTAAATATCTTATTTTTAAGTTTGTTCCAAAGTATTAAAATGTCAACAGAAAAAACGTTGTTACTAGGTTTTACAATTAGAGTGATGATATGCGATTCTTATTCCAGTGTCATTTATTCCATGTTTTAACACCTATGTGTCTTGAGGTTCTACCCACGAATCACAGACGTGTGGTGTCGCAGTAACCTTATTGTTATTAGCGCAGACAAATGAGATAGGTCACATCAAAATACAAGCTGCCAATAACCATAAAACATAGCTGCATATGTGCACGGAAGCCAATGAAACAAACTGGGGCAAAATTCTTTTCACAAAAAATTCATGGCTAGGAGACCACTTAATGGTTATTCATTCCTGTTTAGATTTTGACTTGCAGTTCCTCTGGTCTTGTCACTTGTCACGATACTCGTCAATCCAAATAACATATCATCCTTAGCTTCTAACAGTCTATTACGAGCGAGTTGGCGCAACGATAACACGCTGGACTCGCATTCGGGGGGACGCGGGCTCGATCGCCAGCTCCTGATTTTGGTTTTCCGTGGTTTCCCGAAATCACTCCAGGCGAATGCTGGGTTAGATTGTTTCTTAACAAAGGCCATGGCCGACTCCTCTCCAATCTTCTGTCATTGGACTTAGTTGTGTGTCACTGTCTCCCTAATCTTTCTTATGACCTCACCGTCAACGAGATGTAAAGCCCACTTACCTATCTTATAACCGTGCAAGTGGGTATTACGTCCCCACGACTTGTTCCCTTATTTATAGAGACCGGAAATTTCGCGAATTCATGAAGAATACGCTAGACTTCAAACTCTTGTACATGTATTTTAATTTTGTGATTGAATCACTGCTACATAAACTCGGGACTTGACAACTCAGAACCAACAGCTAACCTGCATGGAAACACTCAACTGACGCCCACGCTACCTTGTCAGATGTACACCTGACTACTAATTGGAGCAGCGACCAATGCACAGGTAGATGAAGACAGAGAGTATAACTTACTGTGGAGTCGTCGAACCGGGTCTCTATTAATTTATCACTGGCTTGCAGTCGTCAAAGGTGTGTTAGAACATCTGTCGTCTAATCACAGAAGGGACAGTGAAGTATACATTACTGGTGTTCAAGCTGACCTATAATCAATACGCGAAATAATCGTGCCTCTACCAATAGCAAACCTGTGTAGGGGACTGTTTGGAGCAAAGATAGAGCATAGACTCGTCTATCACGCATTCGTGAGTGCCTGCAGAGTCCGTCGCGCACGGCACTGCATTCGAGGTGATTGCTAGGTCACCCTAACTACAGAGATGAACAAATCGTGTTCGATTCACACCCATTTAATATGTCACACAAGCCCTATCGTGAATGTCGCTCTCACGAACACGTTATGACACTCTCGTGGCTGGTTACCAACTGTCCCGCCTCCCGGTCCGAAGACATGTAGGGGTGGGGGCAAGGCGGGAGAGACGCTAGGCAAGGGGACTGACCACATAAAAGCTACCGTTGCCAAGCACGGACAACCAGCAGGTATGCTCAGGGACTCATAGTCCTACATATATGTGATCCAACATAAGCAACCCATACAATCACCCTCCTATTCGAAGAGTGGAGCCCAGCGACACTTACGAGTTACAAGAAAACTCTAAAAAAACATTAATCACATTAACATAATATATACAACTTGTTTACAAGAAACAGTCGCTTACTCCAGAAACCTGCTCACTAGAGCTCGGCTAAACTACTGTAACATCTTAAACTGGCAGTTCTTTGAAGTCCTTTAAACTGTCTCTTATCACTTTAGCCAGATAATACTTCTTGACAATAATTACCATTATACAAGCTAGACTTACAAGAACAATTATGAAACAAGAATTTACCACACTAAGTACTGGAACATACTGGTCTCCAGACTTATTTATGATTATACGGTACAATATACTCATTCATTTGTAAATACTGATCAATTACTGAAAGTACGTTTTCATACACAGTGATGTCATTCAACTGTAATTCAGTTATTTTTTCATGAGTGTGTTTGATTGAATTTCTGGAATATGCAAAACAGAATAACTAGCATTTACATATAACATCAAAACTGTGGCAAGAGCCTTAAAACTATTTGAAACCATATCACAATGACTAGCATTTTCTATTAATCCATTTCCAGATACTGACCAAGTTACAAGAGGCAAAGTGTTTTTAGTGCTTCGACATACAAAAGTAATATTGAGAGGATTTACTACAGCATATAACCATGTAAGATGAGTTCTCTTAAGAAAAGGTTTACTCAATTTAATGATATCGGAAGAGCAGAGATAAATGATTTTTTTTAAACCAAGCTGTTTCGCTAGATGGCTCACTTCTATCATACAAAACAAATTAGGTTTACACACTGTGACCTCATGTGATTTACAATTATCTAATGCATTACTGTCAAATAGTCCATAATAACGCTCATGACGGGACATGGGGTTTCTTCTTAGGGGCCCTCGTTCGAGCTCCGGTAGAAGCAGGGACAGATGAAACTAACCTGTCAGGACCAGCGATGCGTGGATGTTTATGTGGTCGTCCTCTGGGTCGGTCCTCTTTTTCAGCAGCAGACAGAGGTGCAGCAGCACCAAATTACGGCTTCACTCGGTTGACGTGCACGATGATGGTTCGGAAGGGTAGCTGCAGCATAAGTTGACTGGAGAGTATACTTCCAAAACTGGATACGGTCCTTTCCATGCTAAGTGAAACTTCTTAACTTGGTTTTTCTTGAGCACTGGATTGCTCAGGTAGAAAAAATCTCCAACTCGGTACTGTCTGTTCACGGCTTTCTTATCTGACTGTTCTGCTTGCTGCAGGAACGTGGCATGGTTGCATTGCTTGTCATTTTTCCACATGTCACGTAGTTTTTCTGCCAACTCGACAATATGATTGTTACCAACCGAAGGTAGTATAGTCAGATGTTCATAAGGTGTGGACATCTTCATGCTATGTATGACTTCATATGGGCCGAGGTGCATACTTGTATGTACCTGGCTGTTATATGCTGCGCATATATACAGCAAATATACATCCCAATCATCATGTCTGTTGTTCACATAGTGAATAACCATCTTTGCAATGGTTTGTTACACACATTCTGTTCGGCCATTTCCTTGCAGATGTCCTGGTATTGTGTGTAACTTTTTTACTCGACACAGTTGACAGATTTGCATCATAAGCTCAGATATGAAGTTCGTTCCATGGTCAGTGAGGATCGAATCTGGTACTCCAAACTTCAAAATCCACTCGAGCACAAATGTTCTTGCGACTTTCTCAGTGGTTTCATCAGGCAGCAGCTTCATGACTAAGTTTCATGAGAAGTGATCTAACATTGTCGGAATATATCGATTTCCACCTGACATTTTCGGTAATGGAGGCCTATTCTCTGAAATGGTCTTTCAGTTTCAGGAAGCTTTACCAAGGGAGCATTTGTTTTACCTTATGTAGTACACCGATTACAGGAAACACATGCTCTTACGTATTCATCTACCTTCTGTTGGCGATTTTCCCACCAGTACCTTTCTACAACCTTTCGCTTTGTAGCTTTTTTTACCACGATGATCAGAATACACTGAATTATGACACTCCTGTAGAATTTGTTGTTGTTGTTGTGACTTGGGCACAACTATTCTCAAGCCTAACTGTGTTTTCTTAAATAACAGACCATTTTCTTCAACAAGTCTTGCTTGGTTACGGATGAGTTTACACTTGTCATCCTCTTGTTGGACAGCGAGCATCTCTTCTTCCGCACTGGCTCCAATACTACGTACTCGACGACTCATGTGATCAGCGTTGCCATGTTTCTTACCTGGGTGGTGTTGGACCTTGTACATGTACTCACTCAACTGTAAGGACCATCTGATCAGTCTACTATTGGGATCCTTTAAACCTAACATCCACTTTAGTGCAGCACAGTCGGTAACAAAAGTAATTTTTTCCCTACAAGATAACAGCGAAAATGCTTTATGCTCCAAACTACTGCAAGAAGTTCTTTTTCGATCAAGGAATAGTTCTGTTCTGCCTTGTTCAGTTGCCTTGGAGCATATGCAACTGGATGATCTTCATAATTTACAAATTGTGAAAGGACACTACCAATAGAAAATTGGCTAGCATCTGTGGCTAACACAAATGGTTTACTGAAATCTGGATATGCGAGAACTGGTGACGAAGAAAGTGTTTCCTTTAATGCGAGAAATGACTGCTAATGGAGTGAGGTCCACTCGAACTTTACTCCCATCTTCAGTAGACTAGATTGAGGTTTCGCTATGATGGCATAGACATCAATGAAACAGTGATAATAATTGCAGTAACCAAGAAAACTTTGTAGTTCTTTTACACACGAGGGGGTCGGATACTACTGTGCTGCATCAATCAGTTTCAAATCTGGACGTACACCTGCGAAACATATTACATGACCAAAATAATTTACTTCCCTGACAGCAAAACAACATTTATTAAGTGACAATGACAAATTCGCATTGTCTAGTCGTTCAAGGACTGTCCTGAGTCTTTCCACATGCTGTTCCTTATCTTTACTAAACATAATGACATCATCGATGTATACCATGCATTGTGCAGGGGTCAAACCACGAAGCACACTGTCCATAAGTTTCTGAAATGTTGCCGGACCATTAATTAGACCATATGGCCAACGAACATACTTGTATACACCTGTAGGCGTAATAAACGAAGTCTTGTCTTGATCATCAGGGTGGACACCTATCTGGTGACACCCGCTAGTCAGATCTACAACTGAAAAGATTCTGCATTGCCCCAAGTGGTCCAGAGACTCCACTGTGTTCGGCAATGGGTACACATCAGGCAATGATATCGAATTTATCGCACAGTAAACCACACAAAAACGATATTGAGGCTCTCCTGACTCAGATTTATTTTAGCAATCACGATGGGAGAAGCCCAAGGAGGGTCGCTTGACTCACATGGTAGAATGAAATCAGACTGGAGCTGTTCTTCAACAATGTCTTGCACTAACTTCTGCTGATGATAGGGAACACGATATGGTTTCATGAACATCGGCTTGTGATCCCCTGTGTGTATACGGTGCTATACTAAGGGTGTTACAGGTAGCTTACTTCTATCTCTAAAACATGTTGATAGTCACGCAACAGTGGTTCCAATAACTGCTATCTTCCTCTGACAAGTGACTTAACTTACTTGAGAAATAAATTTCTGTTTCAGGCTGACTACTTTGACCACATGACTGCGAGTTCTGTATTTTACCTGACTGATTCAGGTTTTTAGGCAGATTCATGGATTCAGGCTTATGCATACTATGCGCACAATTCATGTACACTTCTTCAGGACAAGAACGAGAAAGGATATTACCTTTTTCTAACAGCTCTAATGCTGCAACTTGTGTTCCATGTGGTACTTCTACTTCCACTAGACTCATGTTTACAAGATTTACAAGGGCTTCGACCTTGCCATCAGGAGGAATAACCACACTTACACTCCTGGCGACAACAATGTTGACTGTTCAACACTCCTTATTCATGAACAGGTAATACAACGACAAGACATGTACTGTCTTCGTCTTGAATAGACTACAGGAAACAGGCACAGTGATACGGACAATCTTTCCTACACCCGGAGGTAATTTTTCGGCTGCTACTAAGCATATGGTGGCTTGAGTAAATCCTGTTGGAATAACTTGGGTGCGCATTCCATTACTAGTGTCCCTTACTCATATAACCTTACCTTCAGAGCACTGGCCTAGAGAGTAACAAGCATTCCCTAGATGCAGGCACTGTTCTGCTACACTTACAGCTGCACTGTATTTCTTTAGGAAATCCAGACCAATCACACCAGAATAACGATTACAGCTATTCTGCACGACTTGAACACACATGTCATAGGCTTCATTACCTATCTGAACAAGAACAGTGTTTTCTCCCAAATTCTTAAGCTTGTGGCCTGCGAGACCAGATATGCCAAACCTTGGCTTGCGGAATCTTGACAAGGCATCTCCCAAAACATGTTGCCACATAAGAGACACTTGGGCACCAGTATCAATTAGAAATGTGAGTGGTCTTCCCTGATAACTTACTTCTAGAGTCAGATCATCTAAGTCACTGTCAGTTGTGGAAGCTGGTACACATCTTTCATGGGACAGTCGAATGCCCTGCTCGTTTAACTTACCTAAATATCCATCTTCTACTGATTCTTTTTGTTTTCCCTTGAACGGACAGTTTCGGATAACGTGACCAGATTTTTCACATGCAAAACCAGCTCCTAACTTATTTCTACATTATTAAATCTTGTGTCCTAACTTCTTACAGAACTGGCATTTAGCAACTAATTTACATGTAGAGAATACAGGCTTGTGGGATGGCTTACTTGAAAATTCAAAATATTTTCCAGGGCGTCTATCTGCTTAAACGACATTAATTGCGGACTCAAGAGTTTTTCTAAATGTCTGCGAACGAGAAATGTGTGTAAACTTGCCTCAAGATAGAGCATATACTCGCCTATCACTCGTTTGTGCGTGCCTACAGAGTCCGTCGCGCTCGGCACTGCATTCGAGGGGATCGCTAGGTTACCCTAACTACAGAGATGAACAAATTGTGTTCGATTCACACCTATTTAATATGTCACACAAACCCTATCGCGTGTGTCGCTCTCACGAACACGTTATGACACTCTCGTGGCTGGTTACCGACTGTCACGCCTCCCGGTCCGAAGACATGTAGGGGTGGGGGCAAGACGGGAGAGACGCTAGGCAAGGGAGCTGACCACATACAAGCTACTGTTGCCAAGCACGGACAACTAGCAGGTACACTCAGGGACTCATAGTCCTACATATATGTGATCCAACATAAGCAACCCTTACACCTGTACGTAAACATTTGCTGACTTGTGCGTGACCTTGTCAGATGTACAACTGTCCCGTCAATAGAGAAACAACCAGTGTACAAGTATCTGAGAACAGAGTGCACACTGGACTGTAAAGTCGAGTCGGAAGGTAGTTGAACCTGCGAATTTTCCGGGCCTCTAGTGATGCTCAACTATTAACAACACATTATGATAATACGTAACTGTATTTACTTCAGCTAGGGTTATTAGGCACATTTCATTCGTCGTGTTTAAACTATTCCTAATTTCTCAACACATATTGGGAACGGTTCTCCGCATGTATTATTCCTAATGATGTTAAGTAATAAGGTCTGTGTGTTGCGGCAAACCCCCCGTAAAACATCCTGTACTTACAGGTAGTCTAATAAACCTTGGTTTTAGACTTTAGAAGGTGGTACCTAGAGACCACGGTTTTTCACGAAAAGAATTTTGCCTCGTTTTGTTTCGGTTCCTTTGTGCACACCTGCAGTTCTGCTTCGTGGTCAGTGAATGGATATTTTAACTCTTGGGAACCTTGGGATTCTACCGGCAAATCTCAGACGTGTGTTGTTGCAGGAATGTTATTGTGTTTGGCTCAGTCAAATTATATCCGGTTTTGACACAGACACGCTGCCCCAATAACCATGCAGCAAAACTGCAGATGTGCACGTAAGGCACTGAAACATACTGGGGCAAAAATCTTTTCGCGAAAAACATGGCTCCCTAGTGATACCTAATGGGCGGGGGAAAAATTTTAATAACTGATGAACCTATGTACGTAAACGATATCTAAGGGTATAAAACGCAATAAAAGTTGGGATTTGTATTTAATAAAATGTAAATAGAATAATAATAACCACAATATTGAAATATAGTAAATATTCAGGGTCTGACTGCTTGTCTTATTGGTTAGAGTTCTTGCCCGGCGGGACAAGGGTCCTGAATTCCGTTTCCCGGATCGTAACAAGAAAGTTAAAGGGAAAGTTTTCTTAAACTCGTGTATTTAACTAAAATTCTACATAACATAAGTGCTATGTTAATTGTTTCAAAAGAAAGTTAAGTAGGAAATAGAGAATATGTTAACGGTTATTATAAGATCACATTTGTTCACATATAGTTACTGTTTTGATATGTGTAATCGTAATTGGAGATATGATAATTATTGACTGAGTTCAGTTTCCCATCAGTAAATGTAGATAACTTAAGCTGAACAAAGTTGGTTAGTTAATGATTTATGTCCCTAATGGATCTCAATTTCAAAATTATATAATAAAAATTAGTAACACGTAAGCAAACATAAAAACAGTAACTCTAGGAAACTGTCTCTTTAAGGGGCTTCCCTAGACAGGCTGCGTTTGTGTGTGTGAGGCAGGAGCGTTATGAGTGCCTTTAACCGACGTATATATTGCATTATCGCCTCTCCGCGCAAGCCACTCAGATGCTTTACTATTATCCTTTTTAATGTGAGACCTCAAGCGGTGACCACATTATTTCATTAACGGGCAGCGTAGTTCAAAGTCTAACGCTTGTTTCTATAGTTAGGTTTTTCAAATCCTATTGTTAATTTTCCAGATACGGCAGTCTAGAAAAGCTATTTTTGGCAATTTTTATGGGCCAGGAAATAAATGATTTTTAAATCTATGGCGACATAGTATGAAGTATGTGGTCTTTTTGTAGATAAACAACAATAATGCGCGTTAAATAGTTTCGTCAAAAAGGGAATACACATAACTTACTGCAACGCATTTGAAGGGCAGGTAGACACATTATTGCTGCCTTCTCAGGTTCAGGACTGGGTGTTGTGTTACAACATCATTTATGCTAAATATGAAAGATAAAGTTGTGTTTTACGCGCCAACAACTTTGTTTCAAGATTGTGTATCAGAATGTTCATGCCAAAAGCATAACCGCAAAACACGTATTTCCGTAATTTTTACCACGAGAATATAAACTTAAGAGAATACGGAATGTAAAAAAAAGGAGGGGGGGGGGGGTTAGCACGCATGCTAAGCTTTCTGGATGCAGTTTCTTAACAGACTTCATTCATGTTAAACATATTTCTAATAAATTTTTATTTGCCGCAGATTTGCGTGCCGTTCGGAGGCCTGGGCAGCGGTCACCTTAAGAATGCCGCCTATCAGGCACTTAAATGCGTTTTAGTGTGTTGTAAAATTCGTTTTATAGTAAACTATTCCACATGAGCCTATAGTGCTAATAATGTGCGACAACAAAATACACTGCGATTGACTCTCCGACATAGCAATCATGCTTTGTTAAGTCCACCGTACGCCAAAATGTATTGACTTGATTATTACGAATTTCATGTATAGACTAACACTAGTGCTTATATGTAGGGACCCCTGTTTTTCGCGAAAAGAATTTTGCCTCACTTTGTCTCGGTGCCTTACGTACACATCTGCGGTTCTGCTTCGTGGTCAGTGATTGGATATTTTAACACTCGCGAGCCTTGGGATTCTACCGGCAAATCACAGACATGTGTTGTTGTAGGAACGTTATTGTAATTGGCTCAGTCAAATAATATACGGTTCTTCACATAGACACGTTGCCAATAACCATGAAGCAGAATTGCAGCTGTGCACGTAAGGCACTGGAATAAACTGAAGCAAAATTCTTTTCGCGAAAAACAGGGGTCCCTACTTATATGTGGAAGTGTCACTCTAGAGTTGCTGAAATTGAAAGACATGAACAAAAATCAGTACAGAAAATAGGTATTTTGATAAAAAGAAGAACCACATACCTATTCAAGCAAACAGGCAGATTAAGTGATACCACACGAAAGAGGGGCCTAAAATTCTACGGAGATACAGAATGGACAACAACAGACCTACGAAAAACATATGTAAAGTAATCAGCTTAAAGAATAAAATGCTTGACGGGTAAAAAGAACCTAAGGAGAATATGATAGAAATGAACAATAGAGAAGACATCATACATGATCGTTCGGCCTTTAGAT
This sequence comes from Medauroidea extradentata, assembly GCA_003012365.1. Lineage (NCBI taxonomy): Eukaryota > Metazoa > Arthropoda > Insecta > Phasmatodea > Phasmatidae > Medauroidea > Medauroidea extradentata. Next base: position 22,240 of record PNEQ01131102.1, read on the forward strand.
CATACATTCCTTAGCATACATTTATAGAGACTCGTAAGAGCTATGGGAATGTAAGATTCCGAGCGAACGACTGAAATATTCAATCGTCGATAAAATCTAAACTACTAATCATAATTCGATGGGATTTTTTTGCCTGGTAGATATTCTATTAGTTGTCGTTTATTTATATAGCACTGCGCGGTAGTATGTTTTGCTTTTGAGAAAAATATTAAAAACGGTATTAAGAATAATAAGGGATTGAAACCATGAAATCCATACAAATGGAAAACAGCAATTTTTATAATTTTAAGTACGATAATGCCCAGGGCTCTGAAATAAACGAAATTCAAAAATATTCACCTTTTCACATTGAAATCATTTTACTCCCCGAAAACATCTGTGTGAGTGGTTTACGTATCTTAAAATTATTTTAAAATCAAAACGCAAATATTTTTTTAATTTTAGATATTATAAGTCCTACATATTAACGTACTTAAAATTATACTAATTACTGTTTTCCATTTATATGGATTTTGCGGTTTCAATCCCTTATTTTTCTTGATACCGTTTTTAATTTTTTACTCGAAAGCAAAAAATACTACTGCCTAGAGCTATATAAATAAACGTCCGCTAATAGAATATCTACTCGGCAAGGCAATCCCGTCGAATTATGATGAGTAGTTTAGATTTTGTCGACCATTGAGTATCCAGTCGTTCACTCGGCATCTTACATTTCCATACCCCTTAAAATAATGAGTGGCAAGAAATGGTCTGAAGAGCGTAAGAAACAATACAGGAAGTTCGCGAAGGGATTTTGAGAAAACAAGATGGCAAATAACCATATAACTAGTTCCATTGCGCTCGTTAAATAGGCAAAACGGATAAATAAGGAGAAATGTGAATTGGGCTTTGCGTAAGACATTCCACCAATAATATTACAAGGCCATCGCTTTAAACTCCTTAGTAAAATTGGCTCGGCGAAAAGTTTGCATTCTAGTTCAATTCTTGTCGGAATTTGTAGCGCGAGTCAAGGCTCCTTGTTGAGGTTCCAACGCGCAGCCTTTACAATTATAAATAACACACACATATTATTGACATTAATTTGTAAATGTAACAACCACCTTATATTGTAGCTACCCTCTAAGAGCCGAACAGAAAATTACAACCTTCTCAACAGCGATGTGAAATATTATGAATTGGCATGTAAGTGCCATGAAATTTCAGTACATACATGAGCTTGGAATAAATATTATATTTAAACATGTGTTTCTTCTGTATTATATTAAATTTTTCACTGATTTTTAAATACACAAATATCTCCTACACTAAATTCAAAATTAAAGTTACATTTAAAATGTGAGACAAATTGTAAATCCTAAGAGTTTGAATGAAACGCAATTTAAAAGTAAAATTTGAAAACATATGCACTGACTAAAGCACGGATGCAATGCTTTAATTGTCACATGATGTTATTTACGTTGCCCCGTGCTGTTATTTTCGTTGCTACATGATGTTATTATCTTCTCCACATGCTGTCATAAACGCTTCCTAATGCTGTTATCTTCGTTGCTACGTGCTATTATTTTCGTTTCCACGTGTTGTTATTGTCCATGCCACATTCTGTGTTTCCTCATGCTGTTATTCTCGTTGCAAATGTGTCTTAAATCATGATACTATCTATAAGCTAAATAAATTTCAATTTTAAATGATTGCAAACAAGTTTGGAAGTAATGCTGGATGTACACAGAACACACATGTAATAATCTGTTTAATATTGCAGGTGGATTTGCAATGATCCGTCGCATCCGTCCGTCGATCACGTGCCTTCAAGCCAATCATAAGTCTGTAATGATTCTATCCATTCGTATGTCGAAAATTTCCAAGCTTTAAGTTTTTATGTACAAATGGGTGAAATTACAACTTTCTTAACATGACGTTAATCGTTTTAACAGTTTTATTTTAATAAGAAGGCTGTAATGTTTATTTTATTTTATAGACCTACTTTTTGTAGGGTAATGCTGCAAGTTCATCTTTAAAATACGATGATGATTGTGATTTGCGGGAAAAATTCAAATACTAGCAGAATTTCTTTACACAACGCTTACTCAAATTAAAACGTTAATAATTTTATTAGTAACTACTTATGCTCACAAAATGTATTTATGGCGAAGAATCGCGATTGCAATTATTAACTGTTATATATTAATTAAAATTTTTGTCGCAGTTAAAAAATAATATGTTTAAGGGAATTATCAAAACCCACAGAAGTTTTCTGTTAGTACATTGACAACACTGAACATTAAAGCAATAACAATGGTTGCACGACGGATTGCTGTGAATCGCTAGACTTCCAGACAGACGGACGGGGTTGCGGACGAGCGGACGTTTAACGAATGCGACGGGTATGAAGACTTTTAGAAACACGTTTATCAGAGCGGAGGATTGCTTGCACAATTTGTTTTATTTCTCTTTAAGCCAGTCCACACACTCATACTTGATTATTTTTTCACTCTGTATTATCTCAAATTAATACGACTTTGCACACGAATTAAATTAATTAGTTTAATATAGTCGCAGAATTGCTGCCACTGTCATCGCCGTGTTGTAAATCACGTTGCGCTCGATACTATTCTACTGCTATATATTTACCAGACCCTCTCACTGCCTGTTAGTAACAATAAACTCTCTGGGCAGTGTACTGGCTGGGTGGAACTTCCCCAAACTTTACCAACCAACCCAGGAGGTCCAGGAAGGGTAAACCAATAGGGTAAACCGATCAAGACAGCTCCTAGGCCAGCCAAGCAAAGAAAGGGGAAAACCGTACTAAAGTGGACACAAGTTGTTGATCGGTGCTGCTTATTATAGATCAGAGAAATGGCCGAGCCTCCTTTCCCCAACACTTCACATTAAAGATAATTAATTTAATATACCATACAAAAAAATTAATTTAATTTTAAATTTGGAGCATGAGAACCTCTGTATATTAAACTTTATGAAATGAGTTAGGTCTAGTAAATAAAATTGTAATAATTCAGAAAAAAAATTTTTTTAATACCTTGATCAGTAAATTTGATAACAATAAATTCTTTGCACAATGAGTATTTGGTGTATGTAAATTAACTAATACGGTACATTAACAAATCAAGAAAAGCACGTATGGCTTAATAATATCATAATTAAGTTAAACAAGGGATCGCCAACACAAAAATTAATTAATTAACTTACATTTTAATATTACCTATTTTAACAAATTTTAAATTTTCGTTGTTCAATTAATTTTGCAGAGGTTGTGATCGAATAATAAATAAAGTCTCAAATAGAATAATTAGAGCTGTGTGCACATCAAGTAGTTAGGACGAGAGAAGGAAAATAAATATATTGGCTGGACTTTCCTG
>PNEQ01131103.1:0-13677 GCA_003012365.1 Medauroidea extradentata
TTTTTTGAAATTTTCGAAATTTTGGAAAATTTTGGTAATTTTACACTCAAGGTCAAGGTCAGGGTCAAGGTTAAAGGTCAAGGTCATCCAACATGGCGGCCGGGGACGTGACGTCACAACATGGCGGAGGGGCTCCTCACTAGGCCGGGCTCCTCACACCGAATCCATGTCCCAGAAGGAACTAAATCTATCTACTTACGTCATACGCTTTATGAATCACTGTATTCAGGTAAATGATAAGCATGTTTTGATACATAATAACTACAAACTTAACGTAACATATGTAAAAGTATAATTTTCCTGGCATGTGTAGTGTTTTTCGACTTAATAAGATAAAACATCATTTTAATGTTTTTTTTTCTGTTTTTTTTTTCTGTGGAACTATACAAAAAAATCTGACAAAATACCACGTATTTTTATATTCGAATATGTATTTCATTTAATTTATTTTTAAATCGCATTGAAAATATTTAGGCTTAAAATTGAATTATAACAATTTTATACATTTTGTTATAAAAATAAATTGCCGTTACATTATTTTCTTTATTAATTTGACTGTTAATTGGTGTATGTGTTGTTTCTGATTTCCACTGAATGTAATATTTTTTAATCAAACGCTAATTATTATTACATAAAAAAATTTGTGAACTCAATAACGTATAGTATTTAAATGTATTTATTTGGTTTAGAAAATACAGTTGTTTGAGGATTATTTAGCAGTTGTTGTGTGCGTAGACATTTTTAAAAAGTTCGTTTCATTATGTGTGTTTATTATTTTTTTACAATTTAATAATTTGATATTAAAGTAATCATCTCCTTGCTTTTCACACATTTTCTACACAAGAATTTGCCGCTAATGATAGTCTAAGAGAGCTGAGAAAAATATACTATAAAATGTGAGTATATATATTGAAAATTATGTATTTTCATGTCTAAGCAGTGTGTTCAAATATCTGAAAAATTTAATAATTTCTTTAAATTATTATAATAAATTTAAAATTAAACGTACCGAGTGAGGTGAAGCAACCGTAAACACGCTGCACACGCATTCGGAAGGACTAGGGTTCGATTCTCGACTTATGCTTATAAATTGCGCAGTTGTGCTGCAGAATAGAACAAAATTAAAATAAAATATAAAACTACAAAAATAGACATAGCGTAGTAGTAGCAACTATCAACCAGCTTGTAGTAAGTAACCTTGATTTGTGATGAGACCTACTTAAGTAAAATTTTTATGAGCGATACGATAAATATGTTTTACCATGTAGTTGGTTGGGACTGGTATTTTTCCGTACAGTTTACGTGATTATTTGTCTATTTCAGGTACTGTCCTCACTGATGCTCTTATACATTTTTCAAAACCTAAAAAGCAAATTAAAATCAATTTTATTTGAATGAAACAATACAAATTACTGATTGCATTCAACGGTACCCGAGGCACGAATCCGAAGTATAGTTATTCCCAATGTATCGTATTACTACTTTTTCACGATGTTTCGAGTTTACTAAGATCACTGACTAAAAAAATCGACAATTTGGAAATTGTAGGCATAATAAACATTTCAGCAAACGTTTTCTGTTCGTACTATTACCTAATTTATTAAAAAAAGTTCATAGAGTAATATTGCATACAAAATATATAACTCATCTGCGTCAAGAGACTAGGAGGAAATGTAAGTGGTAAGTAATTAATTTATCTAGATTCATATAACGACATCCGTTCAGTTTGAAATTCCCACGTAACCTGAACAGGTTATTAGCGACGGTGAGAGAGAAAAAATAATTCACCAAGTTTGCGTAACACACATGTACACAAAGAGAGCAAAGAGATTCACAAAAGTTGTCAAATATTTAGTGACTGATAAGAGAAGTTAGTTATTTCTAACGGTTGTTATTTTCGCTTTTAGATTACTTATGTAATATTGGCACGCTGATATAAACACAGACTACTCAGATATTACTTTTTGACCCCTCCCCCAACACAGAATTTAAGTTTCTCAACATCTAGTTGAACTCAGACGCATTTTATAAAAAAATAAATTACTACTGTTGCTATAAAAATCCGTTGTTTTGTGTATGAGTGTCTACTACAGTAACGTTTCTTAAACTTGTAGACGTGATAAGACATCCCTTTTCAAGTTTGCAGTTAAGCCTCGGACAATTTGCATTCGGTCGCTTAAGTTAGAGTTTTATATTACCAGTGCCTGAAATATTTCTAGGAATTATATTTTAATCATATATTTGTCATCTTTACTAGTTGAACGTCAGTGTAACCCATGTAAAAGATATTCACGAACAATAACGAAACACATGTAGTGAGTAAATGACTGCCGCGACGGTGTAGTGTGTGTGTGTTGGTGTGTGTGTGTGTGTATGTGTGTGTTGGTATGTAAATGCGTGTATATATATATATATATATATATATATATATATATATATGTATAATGTCCAGAAATTGCGCATTGAAATACTGGGCTAACGTGAAGGAATGTGTGCGTGTTTGTCCCGTGCTTAAAAGGCCGTTTTATATTCGATTAGAGTACACGAAACTTACCATTTCGATACAAACACACTCCTAAATGCTTACAGTATTAATGTCGAAATGTAGAAATATTTCAGGGATGTTATAGGTAGGGCTCGGTAGTTTTTGCGAAAAGATTTTTGCCCCACTTTGTTTCAGTGTCTTACGTGCACACCTGTAGCTCAACGTCATGGCTATTGACAAGAGTGTTTTTTGTACAGGGTCGTTATTCAATAGACTGTGCCAATCAGTATACGAATAACTGCGACACATCACGCCTGTGATTTGCAGGTTTAACCTCCAGACGCTGGGTGTTACGGCATCCAATCACTGACCACAAAGCAGAGGTGCAGGTGCGCACGTAAGGCACTGAAACACTAAATGATGCAAAAATCTTTTCGCGAAAACTACAGAGTCCTAGTTATACGTCGTTCGGGATAAAGTGAGCACTAAACATTTAACTGTTGAAAAATAGCACTAGTCGTTACTGCATATAATGCAACATTAACTATACTTGCCTTAGTAATCGTGTGTTTGGCAGCGAGATTACGCAATATAGTTCCGTGTATTTTCCTATTTAAATACAACAATAGTGAAACAAAAGCAACCTAAATCGACGTACTTGCATTTTCTACAATTAATACATTTTTTATCAAACTATCCAGGTTCCTACCAACTGCACAATTTCTCTTCCACGCGCAACCAATGAAGTTACGTTTCCAAAGAGGTTAGACATTTCCCGTCGTTAGCTGTTAACGCGCGGAAAGATACGAATTGCCTGAAAAAAAAATTTCAACAGGACTTTTTTGAGTGCTCACTTTAATCCGAACCGCCTATAAATGACAGATAATATACGACTATGCGACGTTACTGTAACCTAGAACTTTTTTGTAAATCATGAAAAAACCCGAAGGAAATTTTGCTTACGCTTTCAACTTATACATTTATTTTAATTAGTTATGTATCTAACTAAGACTGTTAAATAATACGTCAAATATATTTGTTTAGGTACACCGTGTTTCAAAATAGGAAAATAGTGGTTGTTATTGTATAGTAAGTTATAGACTGTCTTCAACACCACCATACAGCTTTCTTCCCTGGGTGGTCATTATTAGTTGTTGATGTCATGCCGTTGTTTTATATTGCTTGTTGCTTGTGACCTTGGCCAGGATACGATTTTCTAACAGACTAAGCGTGTCAGGTTGTTAAGGGCGATGTTCACCTCAGATTTCAACGTCTTCTTTATTTTTATATTTGTATCAGATATTTTTTTCTTATTTTAGACGTAAATTATGATTAAATCTTCCTCTTAGGAAATTTGAGTATCTCTCATAATTTTTGCGTAATGAGTCGTAAACGTCAAAAATTGCACTTTACGGTTTCATGTACGCCACTAAAACCAACTGACATAACAAACTAAAAAAAATTCACTGCGTATAACAATACTGTAGGCTATTATTTGACATATATAAAAATCAATATTTTTTGTATTTAATAAATAAAGATGTATTTTGAAATGAACACTTAAAAATTTTAAAATGTTTTTGAAAAAAAAAAAAAATATATATATATATATATGTTTCCATATGTGACAAATTATAGCCTACAACATTTTCGTACACTGTGAAATTTTTCTGTTTGGTATATCAGTTGGTTTTAGTGGCGTACATGAAATCGTGAAGGCACATTTTGACGTTTACGACTCATTTCGCAAAAACTATGAGAGATACAAAAAATTCCTAAGAGGAACTTTTACTCTCAATTTATGTTTAAAATATGAAAAGAAATATCTGGTTCAAATATAAAAAAATGACGTTGAAAACTGTAACCGCGCTCAAAGAGTCAAAGAGTTTGTAAGTAGTTACTGTATATCAGTCTGAAAATTCGTACAGTTGCAACACAAAGAAGAAATAATTTTATCTACGTTAAGACGTTTAGAATTTTCTTAAGTCACTCAAATACAGCTCTGTTTGTAGTTTTTACTTCTATATATTCAGAGTACTAAATATTGTCCTTAACTTAGGATAAGTGTCGTTATTAACAATGAGTATGTATCACGTAACTGGCAAAGCGCTATTGCGTTGCAGCACGGCAAGAGTTCTGTTTCACGAGTCATCTTGTGATAGTTAAGAAAATTCAGTTTATCTATTCTGATAATACTTAGTCACATTACAATGGATTTAATCACGTGACGTGTCCAACTGTGGCGATAAAAGATATTTCAAGTGCCAGTGACGGTTTCATTGTTTCCTAGAACATTGTGCTTTAATTTCGTCGAAGCTCTACGAACCTGATTCCATCTCTGCACGGTCTATTTTACCACTGTTGTCGCCATCTTCATCACTGGCATTTGCCTCTGTATGTAACTAGAGCGAACACGTTACAATGGTGGAGACTTGAACTCATAACGAGCTGGCTAACAAAAATGCAAGACTAAATACATGCCCTACTTGTAGAAACATATTAGTACACTATTGGCTTGTACGTAGTACCATATGATATACTAAACGTAGTCCGTAAATAATACATTTTTAAATTCCCTCGTAAGATCTAATTTTTTGTGCACTCGCATTCGTATTAAATTTCCTAATCGCAGAGAAGCTTTCGTTACGCATAGCGTTTGTTAAGTAAAGAGATAAGCTACAACTACCTCTAGACATTAAGGATGTTCATGTGGCAAATGGATAATTTTATATTTGAAAGACATAGTATTCGTTTTATAGAAGTTGCTTGTGAATACATCTTCCCCTTGTAAATATTAATTAGCGCTCATAATTTTCCCATGGCAGCATTTCAAAGTCGAAATCCTAAGTTTCGGGAACATAGTTATAACAAAAACCAAGTGTCTTACTCAAATTAAATAATTTGCACTGTAGATATCATGGGCACTATACTAAAATATTTAAAAACACACAATGAGATTCCTTTGAACTATAAAAAAATTTAAAAATTATGACAATTTATTTCCTTTATGGCAACTTTAAAAAAAAAGACAAAAGAACTGTATGAAGATTTACTGAATTTGTTGTTGTGCATGTTTCCGGAATTCACAAAGAAGATGTCAAAACGTAAATGTCTGAAAATAAATTAGCTTTCAACTATGAAGACGCTGACTCAGCACTTACAATAACGTTTGTAATAAAGCAAAATATTATATGAAGTTAAAGAAACAATACCAGAGACGTGTTTAAAGGAAAAGCATTAAATGTGGAAGAGTACCAAAATAGGAATGTGAAGAAAAAAAACTGGCCCAAAGTCTTCAGGAAAAAAGGATACGAAAAATAGTGAACTTATGAACGAGTATTGCAAAAAGAAAAGAACAAAGTATAATCAATTTAAATTGGCAAGTAGTTCTAAGATGGTCCATCCGAGAAGAAAAAACAAATACTGTATCACACCACGTTCTTCATGTAGCGACCGCGTCGACATATTCCATAATCAAGCCATCTTATGAGCTTTATACAATGCAGTGCACTAAATATTTAGGACTAAAGAACTTGAGACTTACCCTAATATACAGACTATGAGACGCGACAATATCTGTCTGTATTGTGTGGTACCTAGTCGTTTCAACCACAAAATACGCTTAAGTAACGCCAGCGGCCTTAGCCAAACCAGAACTGAGTAATCGTATCTTCACTAAGTTGTGATCAGCAGGCAGGTGAGATATTGGGGAGGGGGGGAGGAAGATAGCGGCGATTACATTACGCCTACTAATATTGAATGCCGCTCGAAGAAATAACTGATAAAATGACTATTGGCAAGCGGGTACAATTAACCTTTACCTCACCACATGAAGCCAGGGATTATCGTACACCCAACGAGCACAGGAGAAAATGTAACAAAAGTGTGCCACAACAGTTAAAAATCTGGCGTAGACTGTCTTATGAAACTGGCAAAATTAAAATGAAGTATAGTCGTGTACTATGATACTTGGATAACTGAATGAACCAAAGCATATCATGTCCTGACTAGTTTTTTATTTTCACTCGTCAGTGTATAAAATGTATAAGTAGGAGTTTACGTCTCTTAATTTTCGAATTTCGCAAAATCGAAAAATTCTTAACTATGCATTTGTTTGGGCAATATTGTAAAGTTAAAAAAAAATTATGATAACTTTCCCGGTTAATGAGATATCAAGGATACTTTAAAAACACATTTCACTCCTTTGCACCCTCTTAATTATTGAATTTCGAAAAATTCATTTATAGTGGGTGCCTGTGGGGCAAGGGGAAGCTTCCCTCAAAATTTCATTGTTCTAGGTCCAGCGGTTTGGGCTGTGCGTTGATGAGTGTGTGAGTGAGTGTGTCAGGACACGTCATTTTATGTATTAAGATTACGTGTGTATCTATTTCCTGTACGGGACTGTAATGTCAGCCATTTGTCAATAAAAACGTAATTAATTAAAACTTTACTAACCAATAAATCAGACCAGGGATGAACTAAAGGTTGAAATATTTGCTTATTCCCAGATCATCATAAACATGCCGGCTATCTTCGACGAAGTGTCGCGACTTTTACAGCGCTATACTGCATGTATTGCATGCGGTGGTGAATATTTTGAGCAGTAGATGTAACCTTTCACAGAAAAAAAAATCCTAATTGCAAACCATGATTACACGTGAGCTTTGTTAAAACCTGATGTTACCTTTCCTGCCAGGTTGCCTATTACTACGTATTTTAATTTGTATCGCCATTTTAGAGTATTATATGAGCGTTTCCAGACATGAATACTTCAGTAAATTATGTTCCGTTTTATCCATTCTAACACCCGTATCAATTTGTAACACTTATGCAATGCCACCCTGTGCGTTACATAATAATGTATAAACAGTATTCCTCTAATATCGTTTGTAGTAAAATATTGAACATATGTATAAAATATAACTATTATTTAATCTATGCCGCTAAATCAATACTGTATACTTCCGCAACATGAATAGTACTGTGCATAATATTTCACACACACATAGACGCACGTGGCAGAAAACATTCTATCAACAAAACATTTTACAGTTTACGACTCTGTAAGAAATAACCATACAACTCGATATATATGAAAAAAATATTAATTCATGTTAAAACTAGCCATTTCGTGTGTTACCTGGATTTTTTTAAAATTAAGTATTAATTATAGTCACAATCTTTCTACAAGAAGGTTTCACATAATTGTTTATGACAGTTTTGAGAATAGTTCATAATGTGAGTATGCTACATGATTAGGTAGTTAAATAGTACAACGAATCTACGACGGTTATAAATCTGTGCTAGAAAAACTAATGTCCTAAAAAGACATTGTTTTGATCACCCAGGATTCATTAAAGAAACCCCTTAAACACCACTGTTACCATGTGCATATAATCACAGCTGCATTGCGAGAAATTTTCACTAATTTAATTACTTTAATGTACTGTGTTCATGTCAGATGTTCTTCTTTCGTTTTCGGTGTGACTTATTTTGCCCGATCCAGTGCAAATTTTGATGCGCAACTTGTGAAAAGTGTGATTTATCTACAGACAGCTCGACCACGTGGCACAACTGTCATTCAATCATACAAGCTGCATGACAATACTCTATTTGGGAAAATTCTCTGGCCCGATCAATTCTCGCGATGTTTTGTTATATCTATTCATTGAATTTAATCGTTAGATAGGCACATTAAATTATCATTAACGCACGCTTAATTGGTGTAGTAAGTTTCCAGCTAATATCCAAGTTTACCAGAACAAAAATACATAATATTTGCACAACTGTGCGACTATGACAACCATCTACATCGTTTTCCCACTCAGTCTATCCAGTCATGAAAATATCAGTGGTGGCTCGTGGTTTGTTGCCAGATAGGGCTGCAGTTGCCAAGAGCTATACATGATTGTGCTCTGGTTGACTCTACAGCAACTGACACGCTGATGTGTCATCTGCAGTGCCTACTAAAGGTCACCTAGGTAGATAAACTCTTTCAAGTAGTGGTAGTTCTTGCTTGAGTTGGAGCCATTTAATTTGAATATTGGCAGAGAGTTCTGCATCCAACTCCACACCAAGAATCCATAACTGCTGAATGAAACCCTTTACATGCAACAGCAAAAGGAATAACCTGCCCAACGGGTCAAATATCTTTGCCAGATCAGAAAGGATTCCCTATTTTGTGGCCTCTAGACTTTCATGTTGTACCTGATAGGTAAATTGGTCACTACTAGGGATCCACTGCAGCCCTAAAACCTTCAATGTGTATGTTCATCTTAATTAAACAGGCGAGAAACAGACTGTTGAAGTTGAGATGATAGTAATCCTTCAAGGAACTCTCAATTATTGCTTGAAAATTTTCGAAGGTGAAAACGCACCTTCTTCAATAGTTCAACTAGTTCCACCTGAAGAAGCGATGCTTTTGCTACTGGACTTGCACCTGAAACATTGTCATCTATATATGTGTCAGATGTTAAGGCTGCAGATTCAAGGGAGTGGTAGTGACCTTCATCTTTTACAAGTTGTTGCAGAGTACGAAGGACCGGAAATAGTGCCGATGTTACCTCATAAGTTATAGTATTCAAGCGATACTCTTTTACTGGTTCGAATTCCTCTGGATGCTATAGGATCCGCTGAAAGTCTTGATGCTCACTATGTATTAGCACTTGTCTATAGATTTGTAGAATGTCGTCAGTGAAAACATGATGCAGACGAAACCGTAGAGTTAAATCACTTATTTCACGTTGCAGCTTTTGGCCTGGCAAAAGATCATTCAGTGAGACACCTGACGACATTTCGTTGATGCATCGAATACGACTCGAAGCCTGGTAGTTGTACTGTTACGCTTCAAGACACAGTGATGGGGAATGTACACAGCTTAAGAACACACTGTTTCACTTTCAGACATATTTTTCATGTGGCCAGTATTGATATAATATGTCATAAAATCAGAACGTATCTGCTTCAGCTCAGGGGTTCTGCGAAATCTGTTTTCAAATCCGTGTAAGCGAGTAAGAGCTTGGGGCCTTGAGCCACATAACTCTGTTCTCGTTGACCTAAATGGAAGGCACACTTGATACCTGCCATATTGAGTCCTCTGATGAATGTGTGAAAATATTTCTTCGCATTGTTTTTCGTCTAGAGTAAGCGGAGAAGTCAACGGCCAATTGTGAACGTGATACAGACCTATAGTTGCTTGAATTCTAGCTTGCGCCTAAAATAAAAGGCGAAATTGTCAGGTCTCTAATTATAAACGCTGATGAACGGAATATATCTTGCTAGATCCAGGAAAACAAATATTTACATTTAAGTAGAGGTTATGTTAAATGACATTTTTATGTTATTATAAAGTAACAAAATTTCGGTTTTTTTTCCTTATAAAAATGAGACCAATTCAGCATTTCTGTTGGATATTAAAAAAAATCACTGCTCCCTAATTAGCCGCAAAAGTGTTCTGTACTAGTAAAAATTCCGTAGAATCTAGGAACACCACAATTGGGTGTAGAAGTTGCAGAAGATACAGACAACACGAACTAGCTAAGGCTAGAGATTTTTTCTTACATGGATGCCAAAACAAGAGCTTGGGATTTGCTACATCCTCCCAAACAATCATTCTCACAATATATACCGGAAGAATTCCGCGCATTTTCTAACACGCTTGCATCAGTGAAGAGAATGGAACACGCCCCTAGGTGCCTTATGTTTGGAACTCACGAGACGGTTATTGCTATACATCGGAATCGCACTAATTTTGCGGGATATCGCTTTAATGCCACAGTTACACTACTGATCATTCTGATAATTCAAAAGATTCAGATCTTATAATAAAGACTTTACCGCATTGTTCTCTTTATGTAGTAACTGTGTCAGCATATTCTAGGGACCAGCCATCACGTGAGCTTCGGACAATACTCTTAATATCCAAGATAAAAAGTATCGACACTTACCGTAATGTACAGAACGTAAAGACGAGACAATAACTTGCTGTATGGTGTGATGCCAAGTAACATCCGCGAACTACGTCTGAGTAACGCGGCCGGCCTTGGCCGAGTGAGGGCTTGAGCGATCTTATCTCTAACTAGTTGTTATTTATTTACGCCTACGAGAGGATATGAAAGTGTTTGGGAAGGAGGTAACAAAGATAGTGGCAGTGATTCTCATACATTTTATTGCACATCGTACTTTGCTCCATGCGCTAACCACACACCCATATATACTGAATGCTTCCCGAAGAAGAGAATGCAACAAAGGTATGTGGCTGCATTTCAAAATCTGGTGATTAGTGTCGTATGAAACTGGCCAAATTATATTGAAGTTCATGTACCCGAATAATTTGATGACTTAATAAACAAAAAAAAATGATGACAAGTTCTAAGTCATCAACGTATACTATGTATTAGTAAGCGAGGTTTCCATAAGTAGTTACACACACGATATAAACAATGACAGGTTATTATATCTGCTAAGGAATCATACCAGTATGCACCTATAACGCCCTTGGAAAACAATTTTATATCGAAATCATGATGGTGGGAACAGGAATCGATCCCACGTCCTCCCGAATGTAAGCTCAGAAATAAATGTAAAGATCAAACGGTTGGACCTACAATCAGAATGATTTCATGACCGCTACCTCTTAGGACATGGGTAGGGAAACTGCGGCCCGCGGGCCATTTGTGGCCCGCGAGGTCGATTTGAGTGGCCCGCCACGTCTTCTCAGAAAAACATTGGAAATGGCCCGCGAACAATAGTGTACTGAAGTGACCGTATTGGTCCACGGGATGTTTCTTATAGTTTTATAAATGTCAGCTTGCATTATTACATTGCAAGAAAAGACGAAACAATAGTAACATACCATCAATTATAAATGACACACTCTTTGAATAAAAAAGGTTACGCGATCATGTGAAGTCGCGGCGAGTGGTATTATATTTCCTAGGTTCTTTCTTATCTTTACATGCGTCTCTCGCGACTTGATGGCGGCAAGCAGTGTTGTTTTCCACAAACAAAAGTTTATCTTTTAGTAACTCTATACCTCATCGTTCCTGCACACCCGAAATGATTCTTCTGCATTTCAACTTATCGGCAAGAATAATATTTCCGTCTATCCATACTTTTTTTTACCAAATTACCTGCTGAACTCATTGTGTCCCGCATTTTACTCGCGGTCGGTTGGCAGATATTGCGTTATGTCTTTCCTGCCACTAGCTCTATTTTACAGTTGAAAAAAATGGCGACCTCAACCAAGAAACGAAAGGTGTCAGATGGCCACATGTTTCAAGAAAAATGAACTCAAAAGAGTTTTTATTCGTGAACGTAGACGACAAGCCAGTTTGTCTTATTTGTGGTTTTTCGGTAGCTGTTATGAAGAAAGCGAACATTGAACGGCATTACACAACAAAACATTCTAATTACAGCGAGTTTACTGGTGAGTAACGAGTGAAAAATGTTGATGCACTGAAGAAAGGTTATGTTACACAGCGTAGTATTCTTACAAAAAGAAGCAAAGAAGTGGATAGTGCTGTTTTTGCTAGTTTCTTATTTCAAAATTAATTGCAAAGCAACTGAAACCGTTTTCTGAGGGAGAATTCGTTAAGGAATGTTTGACTGAAGCTGCAAGTATACTCTGCCCTGAGAAGAAATCACTGTTTGAAAATGTAAGTTTATCTCGTCGCACTGTAAGTGATCGAATCCAAGCGATTGCTTCAAATATTTTAGGTAAGCTAAGAGACATAGTTATTACTTTTGAAGCTTACTCCCTAGCTATTAACGAGAGTACGGATGCTACAAATACCGCCCAATTAGCGGTTTTCGTTAGGGGCGTGACACAACACTTTAATATAATTAAAGAATTGGCATCCCTAGAACCGACGGAGGGCACTTGCACTGGCGAAGATATATTGCATTCTGTTATGAACGTAATGAAAGAATTAACTTTGAGCTATGAAAAATTGAGTGCGATTACAACAGATGGAGCACCATCAACGATAGGGCGATATAATAGGCTTGTTAGTTTAGTCCAGAATGAAATGAAACAGTGTAACCTTGACAGTTCGATGCTTGAAACATGTCATTGTATAATTCAGCAGGAAAATCTTTGCGCAAAATCTGTTCGTATGACTGAAGTTATGTCAGTAACTGTACCTGCTATCAACTTCATTACGTGTAGGGACCTAACAATCGTCAGTTCAAAGAAATCCTAAATGACATTGAATCTGAGTATGGAGATGTTGTGTATTATTGTGAAGTGCGCTGGCTCAGTAGGGCAGCGATGTTGAAACGTTTCTATGCCTTAAAAGACGAAATTAAATTGTTCATAGAAATCAAAGGAAAGCCTCTTCGTGAATTAAGTGATGAAAAATGGCTTAGAGATTTTTCTTTCCTTGTGGATATTACCCAGCATATATCAGACCTCAATGTAAAACTACAATCGCCAGGCCAGCTAGTGTGTACTCTGTGACGGTCCTATTTTATTGATACTTTTATATATATAGATTAATGTGGTTTAGGTTAATTGTGATGATTAATTGTAATGAAGGGGCCTTTATTGTCATATGTAACATATTGTCATCCATTTTAACTTCAGTATTGATTGTGAGGGGTCTGTGGGATCCTATAATAGGCCAGTATAAACACAGTAGAAAATATGAATGTTACTAATATTATCACAGAGGTATCGTGTCTGTTATCGTTTTAACCTGTGGAATGTCACCGACTCGAATATGCTAGTAACATTAAGATAATTTTATGTATAATAATTTTAGTTTTTAAGAGTGATAATTGCCCGCCGGTCTGGCGACAATAGAGCAGATGATGCGTGAACCTTACCACATGCTGTGCGAGAAAGGGGGCGCCCGACCTCTCCCTGTCTCCTTGCCAAACAATCCTCTCTCTTTCTCTCTCGCCTACACATTTCTTCTCCTTTTGCCCTTCCCCGACAGACCCCGTGTAATGTACGTAATTTAAACTAGAATTATATTAATTGAAGGTAGCGAGTAGTAATTAGGCTAAGTGTTTTATTTGTAATTGCTGTGAGAATGTGCCCATGTTTAATTTGATTTTAAATAAATACGGAGCTTCCACAAGGGACGCACGCAATGTTCGGGCCAGGTCTTCGCTCTGATTGGTCGGGGGAACCTACCCGCCCCCATGAGTCCGGTGGGGCGGGAAGGGGACGCCGCCCAGGAAAGCAA